>HG995397.1:7179473-7379808 GCA_905333125.1 Pheosia tremula
GAAACTGTTATACCTACTACTATTTGAACCTGCATTTCTTTAGCGCATTTTTAATTACGCGATGTCATAATTTAGATACTTATGTCAATTAGTGAGCATTTTTTATATCGACATCAAAATTGTGACTACACGCAGTGATTACAAACGCAGTAGGTACGCAGTTTCTAATGATAGTATAGGTTTTTTGTGGTTCACGCTACTTAAATCAATCGAAATCTAAAATGGTTGCAATATAATGACAAATTAATCATCGTACCTACTAGATAATATTAACGAATTTTAATACTCATCGATTTCTATTGATGTTGACGGGGTTAATATGGTTTCGCAGGGTGTTGTCGCGGATATTTTATTTCTCAGTTGTTAAATTAAATCTTGATTGGATCTAATGAGCATTAAATCTCGCAATAAGGTTGAACTCAAATTATTCTTTGATGGATTAAGAATAAATTGTAAAGAAGAATAAAGTCTTTCAATCGAGACTTGAGTGGACGGTGCTGCTAGTACAACATTAGCTACTCGAGCCACTTCTGAATTTTTTTCTGATTGATTACACCAATATTGGATAATATTTTCTTGTATTGGAATCCTCGGTGTTTTAACCAGCTCACATAAAGACATTTCAAATGTGTTAGCTTGCCGTGGAATAATCCCTCGTGACTTTTCGGCGTTTGACAAGATCTCTTCTAATGTATTATCATTGCTGGCATTTGTTGAAGGTGTTTCGTTACAATTTTGGGAAAGACTTAAATCGTCAGATTGTGATGCTGTCGAATCGTGCAAAATATGTACTCGCTGGATTTGTTTATAAGTGCACATCAACAGAGACCGAGCTTTAGCACACTGTTTCTGAGTTAACATCACATTTATGCGACTATCTAAGAATAAGGCTTCCAAAACAACATCATTTTGCAAAAAGTTCTGCTCTCTAGTTCCCATTGCGAAATACAGGCATGTTGCAAATGTGTGATCGATACTCTGTAGCTTGTTTTTGCACTTTAACCATGTTATGAAGAAGTCGCCGATCGTTAACTGGTCATCTTGTAGGATTATGGTTGTGTCTTTTGCAGGCTCAAGACATTTGATTAAATTTTCTACATCCCCCCAAAAGTGATTATTGGAAATCACCTCTGAAATTTCTTCTATTTCTTCACATATTAATCTGAAGGTTAAAAGTCTTACAAGCATGTTATAAGTGGAAGTCCACCTTGTAGGGTAATCGATTAAAGGTTTATTAAGATTAGCCTGTTTTAGGCGTATCTTATTCGTTGGTCTACGTAAAATCTTCATAACTTTCCTCGATAAATCTATGGTTGCTTGCACTTCGGCATTTCTCATTACAGCATCTTTGACAGCTAACTGTAGGTTATGTGCTGCACAAAACATACCTCTGGTAGTAAAAGGTATATCACTATCCAAATCAATAAAATCTTGAATGTTAATTGAATCAGTATTAAAAAGATCTTCTTCAGAGTAGCTAGCTAATTTGTAATAGCTAGTTAGCAAATCGTTGTCAGGTTTACGATCAATTAAATTTAAATAACAATTATCTGAGCCACTTTTGTCATCAAGTTCTTGGACTATTATAACATGGTATTCATCGTCATTGTTATTCCATTCATCTTCATTCTCAACAATTGGTTCATTTGTTTCATGATCATTAGTTACTGTATCATCCAAACTATATTCGTCACCAACTAATTTAGTCATTTTGATAATATTCTTCCCATTATCGGTGCATAAAGAGTATAACTGGTGTTTTGAAATTCGAAATTCAATTAATGTTTGTAAAACAATATCTTTAAGATGTTCACTTGTTTGACTTTGGTTAATCTCTATCACTGCTAGGTTTCTTATTACAATTTTAGCATTTTTAATATATTGTATGTTAATTCCAACAAAATTTCGGTCCAAGCATGTGACTAAATCCAGTTTAAGACTTATCATTTGGTCTTTAATATCAGCAAATATTTTTTCTCTAATTCCATGAGCTGCTTGTGGTATTACAGCTCTAATTGATGTGATATTAATATTTTTAGATCCACCATTTGATGGTAAGGCCAGCTTTATTATTTCTTGAAAAGCCTCATCTTCAATAATTGAAAATGGCCGACCATGAACTGCAACAAGTTTTAAACAAAGTGTTTGTAAAGTTTCTATAGTAGCAGCGTCTGCTGGTTTGTTTGCATCCGTCAGGTAGTGGCTTTTTGTTTTATATATATCGTAATTTATAATAGCAGTGTCAGCAGATTTTTTTGTACCTGTTGAGTTACAGCTATATGTGTTAAAATTATTTGCAACTGTAGAGTTATGGCTGCTTTTTTTGTATATATCTTTATTAAGTTCAACAATGACTCCATATTCTTTCACATGTTTTGATGAGAAATGTTTTTTCAGGTTGCTGGTATGATTTCCCTGAAATAAAAAAAACAAGGTAAATAAGTGCAATTATTGTCATACGAATTATGATTCATACCAGGGAGGTTGGCACAAAATTAAAATTCTTTGGTTTGATTGTGAATAGTGGTTTAACTTAAGTCCAGGGTTGATGAAAACAAGTCCTTTAAAAAAGTATATTTTATGAAATAAAAAAAATGACGTTAATGTGTAAACAAGGCATTATACTGGTAGGTAGAAAGAAACATTATCTCCTAGTGCTATAGGCTATGTTTTATGGACGATGGATGTACCGCGGCGAGAGTGGAGCTGCGGGCAGAAGCGAGTAGATATAGATATAGATAAAAGGGTAGAAAGGCTAACTTACTTTTATCTTGTTATTACATAATTTACATATAGTGTGAGTCCTGGAAACATTAAAATGGAAATACCTATGGATAGCATCTCTTTTTATTTGTGGCATACTTTAGTTATAATAGGTAAGTAGATAAATAGTAAAAACACCGCTCGTATCAATGCACATACACCGGTTTCTCATTAAAGTCACTTGATATATCGTTGTAGATATACCCGAACTGTAGTATTATCAGCGTGAAACAACACAATTACAATTATTTTGTAGTACTTTCACCAGTGTACTCAGTACTGTGAGTGTGTACTAAGTCTAACTCGGCTCCACAGAATAAAGATGAACTAGAGCCAGTGTTGCCACATCACTTTTGAAAAAAAAGGCAACTTACGAAGCTAAAACGGGCTAGAAATGGTAAAATCTGGATGTAAAAAAGGGCTAGAAAGAGCTAAAAATAAAATAATAAAACACTCAAAGAAAACTAAATACACCTAAAAATATAAAAAAATGATATTTTAATATTATACATATTTAGTTTTCTTCCAATCTATTTATTACTGGTAGTTAAAATACGTACCAACTTCATAATAAATAATAATAATATTGAGGCGTACACACCAACTATACGGTCCCACACTAAGCAACGCTTGTATTATGGGTAACGTACAATAGGCTGAGGGCGAACTCAGTATATACCAGTTCTATAGATATTAAACATCCATGAGTCGGGTACAAATATTCATGCTCATCACACAAAGCTGTTTCCAACTAGGATTCGAACCCGGGATCCTCGGCGCAGTAACTAGGGTTTATAAATAAACTGACACCATAGACTCAACTCACGATGGTGGGCCCCCCAAAGTTGGTATTTTCTATTGATCTTCTCTTCCAGTATTTTCAAACTGATTTTCGTTAAAAATCATTGCACACGTCACTGAACATGATTTTAATACAAAAAACATAACAAATTTAGACGTAAAATTGGAATGTAAATTAAAACTCGATACGCTCCATTGCGATCGTCACTTGTAGGAGTTTTGTGTCGCGCGAAGTGTTGTGCTCTGATCGTATGTTTACGGTACATTGCGCGCTCAAATATTAAAACATTTCTAACCCATGATTTCCGACAAAAATAATATCTATAATTTTATTATAGTCATTAAGTATAATTTTTATGCAAAGATTTCGTTACCATGTCCCGTACACCCATTATTATATCAACCTGTTGGTGCCCTTTTCGGGCCAAATGGTGAAAAACGGATTCAAAAACTGTAAAAAGGGCTAAGGTGGCAACGCTGAATTGGTAGATAGCAATGACCGAGGAGCGAACGAAATGCGAAGGCCATAAAGAAAAAAAAGTGCTTAGTGTTTTTTTTAATTTATTATTAGGTTTTTACAGCTCCAGTATTAGCCTTTTGGAGCCCATCAGTTGTACTCAAGCACAGATATTAAAAAAGACGAAATATCGGTTGAAAATTGCGTTTCAATTACATCTATGATATCTGAGAATAACACACTCATGGCTGCGTTTTGGGTACATACTCAGTGTAAAATTTACACTGTTTAAATGCCAAATACCTTGTAGAAAAGACTCCGAGAGAGGAAACAAAACGACATCGGGCAAAATTTTAACTGCCCCTTTTACGGCCGTCCACTGGTAAGCTACCCTCTGACAAATATAATTTTAGCGACCACTTCTTATTGAAGAAGAAATAAAATGTATGTATATGAATTTGGCCTCACCCCACAACTAAGTGGGTATTTAGTCAATGTCAACTAATTAATACTAAGGCATTTAATAAATACATATTAGGTAGACACCATTTTCATATCATCACTTCACATCCATTATTTTATTTATAATGGGTATTCATTGAATGTATTATTGCTAATAATTACTTAACATTGGCAAAATACCCGCTAAGTTGTGGGTGAGGCTATTTGCATATCCATTTTATTTCATCGCATTTCATTTCGTAAAGAAAGAAATACACATTATAAATAAATAAATGGATGGGACATTAAGCATGCGCTATACAGGTTCTAATGGTACCTAGTATACCCTTTTTGTAGGTAAAGCTGTATAAATCAATGGAAATCTACATATAATTTTAATATTATAACAATAGTACATAATGAATACGATGCAATTGAGTTAACTTGGTCATTACAGACGAGGTGGAATTGCAGCCGAGTCGAAGGACAGGGGGTAAAGGAGCCGAGACCGCAATGAACAAATGCTCACGCGTGTCATATGACGTTTGTCAACATACGTGTGAGAAAAAAAAACACTTCATAAACACACATACTACGTAGTTACATTAGATGCATATTTTTGAAGCATGACCACATAACAAAAATGGCGCCCAGTTTTTTAAGCATCCCGGTTGAGGCAATAAAAACGTATAAAACCTATTAGATATAATTATTTGAATATTTTTGTAATGATTACACAAATTAATGTCAATTAATATAAAAAAATGTTTATTTATCGTATTTTAATCATAAAACTAGATTTATTTTTCTTTGCCAACATATAGAAAAATACAATATTCAGACACTAGTGTGGTTATATAAAGTAAAAAGCACATGCGTAAAATAAGATACATTTTGAACATAAAATCCTTGCAATAAGAGCCCATTTACAAGAGTTGGAAATTAATAATCTTACCAGATAATAATAACAAGTTTTGAAACTCATTGATAACTATTGATGATGATTAGGTCAACATGCTTACACAGGAGTGTTATCGTGGATATTTTACTACTTTGTTATTAAATTAAATCTTGATTGGATCTAATAAGTATTAAATCTCGTAATAAGGTGGAATTCAAATTATTCCTTGATGGATTAAGAATAAATTTTAAAGAAGAATAAAGTCTTTCAATCGAGACTTGAGTGGACGGTGCTGCTAGTACAACATTAGCTACTCGAGCCACTTCTGAAAATTTTACTGATTGATTACACCAATATTGGATAATATTTTCTTGTAATGGAATCCTAGGTGTGTTAACCAGCTCACATAAAGACATTTCAAATGAGTTAGCTTGTCGTGGAATAATCCCTCGTGACTTTTCCGCGTTTGACAAGATCTCTTCTAATGTATTATCATTGCTTGCATTTGTTGAAGGTGTTTCGTTACAATTTTGGGCAAGACTTAAATCGTCTGATTGTGGTGCTGTCGAATCGTGCAAAATATGTATTCGCTGGATTTGTTTATAAGTGCACATTAACAGAGACCGAGCTTTAGCACACTGTTTCTGAGTTAACATCACATTTATGCGACTATCTAAGAATAAGGCTTCCAAAACAACATCATTTTGCAAAAAGTTCTGCTCTCTAGTTTCCATTGCGAAATACAGGCATGTTGCAAATGTGTGATCGATACTCTGTAGCTTGTTTTTGCACTTTAACCATGTTATGAAGAAGTCGCCGATTGTTAACTGGTCATCTTGTAGGATTATGGTCGGGTCATTTGCAGGCTCAAAACATTTTATTAAATTTTCTACTTCCCTCCAAAAGTGATCATTGGAAATCACCTCTGAAATTTCTTCTATTTCTTCACAAATTAGTCTAAAGGTTAAAAGTCTTACAAGCATGTTATAAGTGGAAATCCACCTTGTAGGGCAATCGATTATAGGTTTGTTAAGATTAGCCTGCTTTAGGCGTATCTTGTTTGTTGGTTTACGTAAAATCTTCATAACTTTCCTTGTTAAATCTATGGTTGCTTGCACCTCAGCATCTCTCATTAAAGCGTCTTTCACAGCTAACTGTAGGGTATGTGCTGCACACAGCATACCTCTGATAGTAAAAGGTATATCACTATCCAAATCAATAAAATGTTGAACATTAACTAAATCAGTAGTAAAAATATCTTCTTCAGAATAATTGCTAGTTTGTAAATCATTATCAGATTTACGATCAATTAAATTTAAATAAAAATTACCGGAGCCACTTCTTTCATCTAGTTCTTGGACAATAAGAACATGGTAATCATCATCATTGTTATTCCATTCATCTTCGTTTTCAACAATTGGTTCATTTGTTTCCTCATCATTTATTACTTTATAATCAGAACTACAGTCATCACCAACTAATTTTGTCATTTTAATAATATTCTTTCCATTATCGGTGCATAAAGAGTATAACTGGTGTTTTGAAATTCGAAATTCATTTAATGTTTGTGAGACAATATATTTAAGATATTCACTTGTTTGACATTGGTTAATCTCTATCACTGCTAGGTTTCTTATTACAATTTTTGCATTTTTAATATATTGTATGTTAATTCCAACAAAATTTCGGTCCGAGCATGTGACTGAATCCAGTTTAAGACTTATCATTTGGTTTTTAATATCAGCACATATTTTTTCTCTAATTCCGTGAGCTGCTTCTGGAATTAGAGCTCTAATTGATTTGACATTAATATTTTTAGATTCACCATAGGATGGTAAGGCCAGATTTATTATTTCTTGAAAAGCCTCATCTTCAATCATTGAAAATGGCCGACCGTGAACTGCAACAAGTTTTAAACAAAGTGTTTGTAAAGTTTCTATCGTAGCAGGGTCTGCAGTTTTATTTGCATCCATCAGTGTGTGGCTTTTTGTTTTATATATATCGTCATTTATCGTAGCAGTGCCTGCGGATTTGTTTGCACCTGTTGAATTACTGCTTTTTGTTTTAAAAATATTTTTACTTATCGTAGCTGTGTCTGCAGATTTATTTGCACCTGTTGCGTTACGACTATTTGTTTTAGATTTGTTTGCAACTGTTGAGGTACGGCTATGTGTTTTATATATATCTTTATTTAGTTCAACAATGACTCTGTATTCATTCACATGTTTTACTGCTAAATGGTTTTTCAGATTGCTGGTATGTTTTCCCTGAAATAAAAAAAAAACTACTTTAATAAAATGTTCCAGGAATGATAAATCTTACTGGGGATCGTGCACTTAATTTACGCAATACACATGCGAAACTTAAATGCTTCTTTATTTTATTAGGTTGCCAGTGTCTATTATTTCTTGATACTTGTTAAAAAATATATGGCACCACTAATTATGATGATATGAATCCCCACCAGTAACACTGCAGATACTTTACTGAAAATTAACATCTTGGGAACACTAGAAAAGTCAAGCTATACTATTTTAATTCAATTTTCTAGAATTGTGCATATTTATGAACACAGAATGGTTAATACCCCACTAATATTACACACTATTTACTAAAGAAACAATTTTTTTTGGAAAATAAAACAAAATTGACAACTTGGTCAACTTTCCGCCAAAAAGTTGCAATAATATGGTTTATAAGTTACTAGCTGCGTCCCGCAATGTTGCCCGTGATTAAAAAGTATGCATGTCATTTTCCTCTGTCTTCTTGAAAATACACAGTTCCTGTATGCTATCCTATAGAAACTGTGCATTTTTGCGGGATAAAAATTTGCTTATGTCATTTTCTAACACCTAAACTACCAGTACCTATGAAAAAATCATGTTGATCCTTTGCTCTGAATGAAAAATTAAAACAAATCTATCCCATGGTAGCCATACATTTTACCAGAATAAAAGGTAGCCTATGTGCTGTTCCAGACTATAATCTATCTCTGTGCCAAATTAAATCCAGATCCTGATTTCTTATATTTACGCGAATACAAATTTGCCGCCCACTTAAAAAATTCATGATAACGACAATAACACTGAAAGTTTTTTTTCATATCTTAGTTTTTTTCTCTAACCACCACCTGTGAAATGCCGCCCGGTGCGGACCGCACTCTCCGCCCCCCATGCTACGCCACTGCCCACTAATATTATAAATGTGAAAATTTGGATGGATGGATGGTTGTTACTCAATCACACCAGAATGGCAGAACGGATCTGGATGAAAAGAAATAAAACTAGTTTTTCGGATTTTATCGCGTTTATTTTGTTATTACGTTATTAATAACTAAATATGAGGGTACCCCCGTCAAACTATGACACTAGGACGTCAACCACCTCAGTCCTCCCGTGACCATGGTTGCTGTAAAGCAGCCGAAACGTCGCGAACGTAATAACAAAATAAACGCGATAAAATCCAAAAAAATAGTTTTATTTCATTTCATCCAGATCCGTTCTGCCATTCTGGTGTGATTGAGTAACAACCATCCATCCATCCAAATTTTCACATTTATAATATTAGTGGGCAGTGGCGTAGCATGGGGGGCGGAGAGTGCGGTCCGCACCGGGCGGCATTTCACAGGTGGTGGTTAGAGAAAAAAACTAAGATATGAAAAAAAACTTTCAGTGTTATTGTCGTTATCATGAATTTTTTAAGTGGGCGGCAAATTTGAAATCCGCACCGGGTGCTAATGACCTATGCTACGCCACCGTTAGTGGGATTACATGGATATCACATGCGTGTAATACTTGATCACAATTTCAATATATAATTCCGCGAATGCTTTTAGCTTGAGTACTCGTAACCATCGCTCATAACGAGTAAAATGGCTACACTATCTCCGTGTGCTTTATAGGCTATGTTTTATGGAGGTACCGTGAATAGAGTGGAACCGCGGGCGTTAGCTAGTATATTTATGAAAAGGTGGAAAGGCTAACTTACCTTCATCTTGTTATCGCATAATTTGCATACAGTGTAATTGCCGGATACATGAAACTGGAAATACCTATGCACTGCATCTCTTTTAATCTGAGGCATATTTTTGTAGGTGTAATAGGTGGATAGATACTAAAAACACCGCTGGTAACTAGACACATACACCGGTTTCTTATTAAAGTCACTTGATATATCGTCGTACATACACCCGTACTTAAGTATTATCACTCATAAGCAGGAACAGAACACAATAATTATGTTTATTTGCAATATTTTTACCTACAGAACTTCTTGCAACGCAGTGCCTAAGAGCAAGCGCAATGACAGCGAACGAAATAAAATGAAATAATGAATGAACCATGGAATGAAGTAAGGAAGAATAAAAACAAACGTGCTTGCTTAGCTTGCGTCGTTTTTTTTTTATAATTTGGCATCACTATAATTATTTTGCCAGTATTAAGTGATATACATTATTTCAGTTTTCCAGCATATGCACAGGCCCAAAGGCTAGGCCCAAGTGAAATACCCCCCTCATCTCTCAAGCAGTGAAGTGATGGATACTTTACTGAAATATTTTTTATGGATTTTTTGTGAAAAACTGAAATGCCAAGTTTCGTCACTCTTTTTCAATTACCCACACTTGTGCGCTTTACAGAACCCATAATGGTTAATATTCCACTTATATTATTCACTATAACTCGCATGATCACTGGTTTTAAAAATTACATCATAACTCATGCCAGAGACAAGTTTTAGAACACTCGCACAATACACGAGAGTGTGATGCCTGATACCAAAGGAAAATTGATGTAGAATTTGACGTTATAGACGTCAATTGACATTTTTATAATTTTCTGTTAGTCAACTCTTTGTTTCCCTCTCTATCAGTCTCATGGAATTGGTAAACGCAAACGATTACGATTCTTGTCATTGTTTGTAGGCCATTTTTTTGTTTTACGAAATACTCACAAACATACTAGTCTGTGCAAACATACTATCATCTGAGTTATAGCATAGGTTCTATACTTTTGTTGTGAGCGAATATATTTTTAGTATATAAACGTCGAAATATGTTTAAAATTCATATAAGATCAACTTGTTATTCTCATGGCAAATATTATTTGGCGAATTCATTGTTCGGTGAGATGTGATACTATATAATGATAAAGCGTTGTGATTTCTTATCTACGTAAACAAATAAACCCCTATCACGTTTCTTATATTTACCCCTTTGTTTGCTTTAGGTGGCTCTACGAACTACATCGGACAAAATATACATGTTACAACAAGTCTTAAGTTTCCGCCAGCTGCTGCTCTGAAGTTACCGACAAACGTTGTGGACATAAATGCAGCAGAGATGGGAAGATTTTCACCGCTAAGAGAACGGGACATTTGTGATCCTGTCATCAATACTTACTACAGGCGACAAACTGACCTTTCAAGAATTGATATTACAGTGCAGTCAGATCCTCATGTCAATAAATATGACTGCCGTGGTGCTGTTAACTTGTCCTCTTCCATGCAGAGCAACGTACCAAGCCCTTTTAGTGGCAACCACACTCATTTGAACATGCCTGGATCTCAGTGGGGTCAAGGTCAAAAGTATCTTTCTGATCATCTCCAATGCGCTCACTACCTAACTCTCAGAAATGAGTATCGCACCAGAGTATTAGAAGACGGTATGTATGTCAAAATTGTCTTTGTCTCATAGCAAAAATTTTATTAAGTCATTGTTTACATGTCTTCTCAAAAAGTGCTTTATTTTTATTATTTTATCTATATATTGTAAGAGAAACAAACTACTAACAATGTTTCCAAAATATTTGTTGATTGTTAAACAGCTATGACTTCATATTGTTGACCTTATTATTTGACATTCATGTGGCTTTTTTTTCGTTTTATTTTGGTTGTTGTTGTTAAATGTTCCCTTTGACTTTGTTCAAAGCATAGCTGTTGGAACAAGACACATGAGCACAGACACAAAATCTGAAAAACCAAGTGCTAAAGACAAGTTGAAAAAGGCTGTTAAAGAATATGGTTCAACAGTTATAGTATTTCATGTTGGGATCTCACTGTTATCTTTGGGAACCTGCTACCTTCTCATATCTAGGTATGTGGTTAACTCATTAATATGGGTTATTAACTAATCTAATTTGTCTTTCTTGCCTCAATAATATACCTAATTCTTATATCAAAATTTTACTCATTATCAATTAAACATTGCAACATTATTAAAATTATAGTTTATTTAAATATCTGTTTATATTTTCAGCGGTGTTGATTTAGTTGCAGTGTTGAAGTATTTTAACATTAGTGAAGGGACCATTTTGAAAGCAGCTGGATCAAATGCTGGGACATTTGTTATAGCATATGCCGTGCACAAATTTTTTGCTCCGTTCAGGATAGCTGTGACATTAACTGCTACACCATTTATTGTACGATATTTAAGAAATGCTGGTCTTCTAAAACAAAGTGTATCTACTGGTGGTGGAAAATGATTTCAATAAATTTTTTTGATATGTATTTCCTATTAATTTATGAAACGTATTTAAACAGTAATGGAGTAACGGAACTTCGCTATTTGCATCAAGCAAGGTCATCGATCCACCTTGACGGGCCGAAAAAAATATCGGTGCTTAAATATATTCAAATTAGGCTACAATCAAATACAGTCTTCAAACGAAGAAATAATAATATGGATTTAGCGTCGCCAACTACATATTGAAGCACAGAAAACCAAGCCGATTTGTGTAGTACCTACGCACAGATTAGCGTGTACGTTAGGACGTAAATCGCGTGTACATTAGGACAATTCCCGTATAGGTACTAGACGAATCGGCCTTGTTTTTCGTCAGCGATACTGTATTATAACTTCTTCTAAAGTCCTATATCAACATGTTCCATGGTATGTGCTTGAAAATAGTACTGTTGAAGCAATACTAGTTAGTTTCTACTAACTCAATAGCACTTCTGCTGAATAAGTAAGCGAGATCAATGCTCACGCGCAGAAAGGGCCGGCACCGCGACCTTTTCAAATGCTTATCACCGGTATCGGATTAGTGCTGAACTGGTGAAATCATGTAAAGTAAGTCATTTTTTTCGGGATGGTTGCTAAATATAAGACTTTGTCTTGTGTGGCGTAACTTAAGAATAACCTCGTCGCACCAGACTACCTAACTATTTAATATGTTAAATTATGTGTATAGTTTAAACATTTAAAAAATCAAAGGTCATAGGTAATCAACCTTAATAATTTACACTTGAGTGAAGTCAGTCGAGTCTCATCGATCTATACTATAGGTAGCTTGGTTGTGTCTGTACATAGTACGTGGGTCTCCTATATCTAGATTGTATTTTTTGAAAATAGTAGCAGTCGTAAGGGATCAGCCAACAATTAACTCGCAATTTCTGGAATTTGTCTATCTGTTAGCGCGTAACGCCAAAACTACTAAACAGATTTTGATTTAAAACTGGCATGGTGTTGGTTTTTATCCCGGGTAATGGATATTTTCCCCCGGATGCCATTAATAATAACAAAATTCCCTTTACTGAAACTGAGCAGGGGTATACTTTAATACATTAAAAATTTGATACGAGTATTTTTTTATTCCTTGAAGTGGATGGGAAAGTAAAATAACTAAAGTCCATCCATCAAAGTACGAAGCCGCGGGCACTACTAGTAGGTGCCTAGCTAGTAGATATGTAATAATATTAAGACGTCAATGACACTATAGATAACCGTGTCAAGTGTTCGTGTTATTCAGATTATTTATTCAAATGTACAGCAAGCATGACAGTTACTTATCTACATTACTTCACGATAGTATGTAGTAACTACAACATATGAGCTTTGCTAAGAGGCCAGGAGTCCCGGGCGCATCATGTTTAATTATAAAGTGATTTGTGTTTCGTATTTATTTATAGGATTTCTGTTCACATGTGGTATGTGTGACAACAGGTTAGTGTTCACTTAAAAATATTAAGTACTTACCCATCATTGTAAATACAATAGTGTCCGTAAGACTGTTCGTAACTGCTGCCTGTCCGCAGAAAATATTCGTCTAGATTCCTTTCTGCTATGCGAAAATGATTATGGTACTATATAAGCACCAATAAATACTTACTTAAATTATGTTAGAAACTAGCTGTTGCCCGCGACTTCGTCCACGTGGTATTTAACAAAGATAACCGTTGATAACAGCCTGCTCGCCCATTCTGAGCTCGCGGGACGTATTGCAGGTTGTTGCTATGACACTTAATCAGGCGCTGCGCTGCAACATTGGTTTTAATTTTTTTTCGTGAGAGCCTATTTTTTTTTCTAAAATAAAAGTAGCCTAAGTTACTCCTTGTTACATCAGCTATCTGCCAGTGAAATTCCCGTCAAAATCGGTCCAGACAGACAGACGGACAGACAGACAGACAGACGGACAGACAGACAAAAATTGTAAAAAATGTTGTTTCGGTATAGGTAACGTGTATACATCCAAATGCACTTAGTAAAAAGCGGTTATTTTAATATTACAAACAGGCACTCCAATTTTATTTAAATGTATAGATGTATAGATAAATAGATGTGTTTCTTACGCTCGGGAAATGGAATCACAAATCTAGGCTGCGCAGCGAACCATGCTGGTAAGCACGGAAAATTATCATTAAAATGTGGTGCTGTAACGTGTGATTCGGTACGGTACGGTGTAGTGTAGTGGCCAGACGAACAGAACTATCAAAAAGGAAGGTGTATTTTTTCCGCCCATTTGTTCATAAAATTACATGTCAGAATCTTAACTTCACCATTGGCAGATATGCTACGGACCTTATAGCAATGCGGACCTGGGGCGAGCCCAGTATATAATACTTATATGGATATTAAACTTCCATGACACGAATACAAATATTCATGCTCATGAGACAACGTTTGTCCCACCAGTATTCGAACCCGGGGATCTCGGTGCTCAATCAGACTAATCTATGAATGCAGTTTTTCTTATTTCAAAAATCGTCGACAAGTTAGAATATTATTTTTGTCTCCTTATAGTTTAAGAGATCCTATTATTACCATACCTATGTACCTATCAATGTTAAGCAGGTTTGGGGTTCCATACACTCAATATTTCAACTAAATATGATCCGTAAATTGATTTTAAACCGCTTATTCGGTTCAGCGCTTAAGGAACCGACTATTCGGCTGAATTATTCGGTTCAATTTACGCGCGTGCGTGGATTGAACTAAATACCTCACTATAAGATGTTCGTCGCGAGCTCACTTCAAGGCGTCGCAATGCTTTCGATAAGGCGTCGCGACTCTCACAATATCGCGTGGCGAAGCTCACTATATTGCTTTTTGACGCTTGCTATTAGGTGTCGCAATGCTGACTAGGTATAAGGCGTCGCAACGCTCATCATAGGGCATCTTGACCCTTACGATAAAGCGTCGCAACGCTCACTTTGAGGCGTCGGTAGCGACGCGTAGTACAAGCCTTCAAAACCCATACTATAAGGTGTCGCGACGCTTACTATAAGACGTCGAGATGCTTATTATTAGGCATTTCAACGCTCATCATACGGCGTCTTGATCCTTACTCGCGTCGCGAAAGTATTTGGAACTTGAATGTTGATTAATTATATGATTTAGGTAGGTAACAATTTTAAATAACTAAAATTATGTTAATATTCGACACATCAAGCGCATATTCGGACGAATACTGAAAATATAAAACAATGCCGAATAACGAATAATTATCGAATATTCGGCGCATCCTTAGTGTTAACAGTGTGAAATGGTGCCGATACGTAAAGTACTATAAACTTTTACCACTGACACTATGCAACACAGAGCACCTTGTATATCTATATAACGAACGAATAGGAAACTGGTTCATTCATTCACATTTCATTGCCATTTGGCTAAATTTTTGTCTCTACTTGCTTGTGCCTTGAAAGGTGGATGAGGTTGTGTTTTTGACAATTCTTGTTTTCTAAGTGATTGAGGTCAATGAATTGCTAACGTGTATTAGCTAACCGCGTGATAACGAACATTTGCATTCACTAAAAATGGCTGATGCGGATATAGCTCGCAAAACATATGAACATAGCGATTCTTCAAGAATCGTAAGTTAAGTACCTAACGAGATCATGGAATGTGTGTGGTGGGCCTCACCAGGCCCTTAGCACAATCTTCCAACTAATATTATCGTAGCGCCTTTGATTAAGAGTGCTGCCATGGTCATTCTTATTGGTGTAATATCTAATGTGAGCGGGACGAAAACGCTTACGTTAAGGCAACTTAATTGTCATACTGTTTTATTTAAATAGGTATCTACTTCCAATCTCCTCTATTAATTGGTCTTATACAAATTAATATAATATATCTAAGTAAACACCGAGCAGTATTAAGTATCTAGCTATAGATTTATGTACTAATACTCCAGAATACAAGGAGTTTTAAAGATGTAAGCAATTTGGTACTACTGGAATTGTCCAGATCAATCGTAATGTGAATACTTACTTTCCCACAAACAGCGTGACCCTGGATAATGTGCAATTGTTTAAAAGCTATGGAATTGTGAAACTTGGACCAAAATTTAATTATGGAAAACCACTAAGTTTATTAATGATTATATGTAGAATATTTTTCCTTTCTATATTGCCTACTGAATACACTACTTTGTAGATATTAAAAAATCGTTTTATCTATTTTCGGTCGTGCACATTATCCAGGTACCAACAGTTATAATAACTTACATTTTATTTTCTTCCAACAGCACTATTACATCTTCCGAGGAACATTATTTATTTGACTTCACAAAAGATGATGATGTGGATATCTGGCAAGAACAATCTGACACAGTACGCGATGTTGGGATGTCTAAGGCAGTTTTCGTAATTCATAGAAATCTTGGCTTCAGAAGAGCTATATTCTTTGCGCTTTTAAATCCTCAATTAAACGGCGCTGGATTTGCTGGAATACGAGCTATACGCACGTATAATTTAACAGGTTGTAGTAAACTACAAATAAAATGTAGAGGCCAGGGGCAACATATTGGTTTCAAGATTATTTTAAGACATAAAGGACTAAATAATGAGCCCAATAACTCATTCGAACAATATTTTCAAGTAAGTAAATACAACAGCAATTTCTGCTCCATTCCCCAATGTAGCCCATACCAGTTACAATAATAAAACCGCGTTGAAATCGGTTAAGAATTTTCTTAGCTCCGATGACATATCGCCGAACGACTTATACTTATAACTCCCTTTGTATTGAGTTACGAGGACCAAACTATAATGCTAGATCTTAGTAGGTAATATTTTTGTTCTAGATAGTTTAAAATTAGAATGGATGCCCATTCCTTCTATAAATACAACATTAGAATTATGATTAAGGATGAGCTAAGGGGGTGCTCGATAGCCTGAGATCCCTGGGCTCATACATTTTCTTTTTCACATGGTGGGAGCGGCCGCCACAGGTCGGCCAACACCAAAGGGGCAGTACAAAAGTCGACTAAATACATAGGTTCTCATGTTTTTATCAGTTGTTTTAATGCCAGTGTTCTTTCAGGCTCCAAAGGACGAGTTTGCAATTCGTAATTTAAACTTTTCGGAATTCAAGGCTTACTATCGAGGCAAGAGAGTAACCAACAACGAGACGATAGATTTATCACAATTGTCCAGTATTGGTATTCAAATGTATGGTGGTGTTTACCAACCCGTTAAACAAAAAGGACCCGCAACGTTGGAAATAGATTGGATCCGAGCTGTTTAAATTTTAGTTTTATATATTTTTAAATAAATGATGGCCAGTAATAATCCATAATATTATTTATTATTATCTATAATTATGATATCACTAGATATATAACAGAATACACTCAAGACCATAAGCTAATTTCTGAATAAATGCTTGTTATGCGTTCATCGTTGTCGGGATGGCAACAATAGGCTTAGGGCTGTCATGGCATCAGGGAACAGGGAGTGGTAGTTGACGAGCGGCACGTACGCCGCGGTGATGACGCGGCCGGCAAACCATCGTCCGTGCAGGGTGTTCACTGAAGCCACCGCCGTCGCTATCGTGGGACATTTACAGTAAACGTTCCCTTGGGGCGAGGCCTTGTCGACGTATACATGCAGTACTCCACCATGCTTATTACATTCACTGATGACATCGTCCCGGATTTCAATATCCCAACTGGGATTTGTTTCCCTGGAAAGATATAACAAAAAAGTTTTGATTTGATGCTTAGGCATATGAATTTCAGTTCATTTGTACAATCTGTATTGATATTATTAATTTGAATTATATTATTAATGCAAAAAATAAAATGTATATTAAATTAGAGATACTTAGGGCTTGTTTCAGTAATAGCTTATGAACTCTATCTACACCTTATTTCACTGATGGCTATTATATATTCTGTCAACACAATTTACAGTAGGCCTTTATTGAAATAAGTAATACATACGATCCTGGGTCAAACATGTTGTTGAGCATGAAACATTGGGTCGCAATAGGAGGTGCAACTTGTGGCTGCGGCGTTACTAGTGCTGAGCCGGCTCCCATCAACACAGACGCTGCTGCAGGTGGAATCTGAAATAAAAATATTTAATTTTAATAATAATAGGTAAGGTCTGTGGCCTGTAGTAGAATGTTGAATGCTTACTTGGGCGATCCACAATCTTTTTTTTATGTAAATCTGCTTTAGGGAATACATATAATTATCTTGTAGCGATTCATCGGTTTGATGTGACGCGGCCCGCTCAAAGGATAATTATTTTCTTCACAGCTGGGCACAGGCCTCTGCTGTTTAATGTTGGTTCAAATCTGACCCAATGCAGGTAGGTAGATTTGACACACTAGATAAGCATTAAGTACTCCTTAGTAATACTAATAAAAAAAATATAATGACCTGCAACCCTGTCCCTTCTGCAAGTTTGAACATTAGTTGTAATCGGCCTGTGGCACCAAGATCGATACCAGCTCTGTCTAGTTCGTCAGCATCAAATCGAGTACTGGAACCGCCGTCTGTGCGCTCCGTTACATTTCCGACTTTCATAGGTCTACCTGCCAATTCAAATCCGTTTAACTGTTCCATTGCCTTCTTCGCATCAGCAGCATGGTGGAACTGAAACAGTGGATGGTTAATATCAATATTCTCATTGAAACAAAGAAAATCTTGCATAGTACTCTACCTACATACAAGGTGTAAGTGGCTTCGTAACAAAACTGATACCACGGATTCAATTAATGATTCTGGACCCCGCAGAGATCAAATTCTTCATCGATTTTATCATAAATCATATGCATTTCTTTTCAATATTTTTAAATTCGACTTAAGCATGAAATGCTAACCGCAGGCTATCTTAATATGAATTCTAGTATAAAAACATGATTACTAATTTAGACCTAAAATAACTACCAATGCAAATTAAAGTTGGATACGCTCGGACGCGCGCGTCACTCGCACGAGTCGAGTATAAAGGCGCAGAGAGCTTGTTGTCAACTCACGTTTCCGACACATTGCGCTCTCTAAAATTACATTTGTAATGCAATATGAAGAATTTTACCATAGGCATTAAGAGTAACTTTTACACAAGTTTTCGTTACCATATAAATCCCTTACGCCCAGAATATATTTTAATTGCGATGGGCCTTTTCCGAAAATGGCCCATCACATTTATGTCAAATGCCCCCAAATTCGCATTATTCGAAACTTTTTGGTGGAGACAGGGTCTACCTTTAGTATACTTTTATACCCTGGATAGCAAGGGTGCCATAAGGTTAGACACAATAACGAAATCCATGCGATAGCTAGAAAGAGAATATGAAAATTATAAAAAAAAACTAAAACTTACCGTGAGAAACCCATAACCTTTACTTTTTCCCGTTTCAGGGTCAGTCATAAGTTGAATATGATCAATTTTTCCAAAAGGCTCAAATATACCTCGCAGCATGTCTTCTGTAATATTGAAATGTAGTGAACCAACATACAGCCTCGTGGGCCCATTACTAGTCTTTGGTGCAAGGTTGGGCAATGTATTGCCTACTCTATTCTTCTCAGCTTGTGTATGTTGGACTATAATAGGAACACCAAGCAGTTTTTGTCCAGTCAAGCCTAGGGCCTGCAAAATTAGGAACCAATTATATTCATTTCTTACATGAAAATATATAAATATATATAGATAACATTTTTGAAGTTTTTTAAACTTACCAATGGTACAGATTCTGCATCTTTGAATTCTATATAAGCAATACCTTTAAACCGTCTGGTTTTGTTACATGTGATAAGTCTTACATCTCTAACTTTGCCAACTGAGGAGAAAAACTCTTCAAGATCTTTAGCTCTGATTCGTTGAGATAACTGCATACAAAATACAGTGCGTAGATCCCTTTCCTCTGGGGGCAAATCATCTAATTTAGGTTCTTGACCTCTCGATTTGGAGCGGTATTCTTTAGCGGGGTCTCGTTCGAGGCTCTTTTCTTTCTTCGGCGCGTGCTGTTCGCGACTTCTGTCACGTTCCCCGCTGCGTTCCTTTTCTTTACTTTTCCTTCGTTCGCGGTCGCGCTCGCGCTCTTTGTTGTCCCTCTCGCGGTCCTTATCCTTGTGGTTACGATCTCGGTCTCTGTCGCGGTTATGTTCCCGATCTTTTTCACGATCCCGGTCGCGATCTTTGCGCTCCCCCCTATCTCTTTCGCGTTCCTTATCTTTTTTGTCATCCCTGTCTTTGGAACGCCGAGTATCTTTGTCTTTAGATCTTCTTCGATCTTTTGATCTGCTAACCCTGCAAGAAGAATTTCTTTAAATAATTTTAGACAAACAGATGATAACTTGTAATTAGAAGTATGCTCTGTAAACTGCTCCATAGTTATTGGACTATTTCATGGTAGATTAAAACAAGAACCATCCATTTACTGTGGCATTAAAATACTTTCCTTCTAGAAATATGTATTATATTAATGATGACTTTTATAAATTTGTTTTTCTTGTGTAAAATTTATGTTTCCGTGGCATGTGTATGTATTATCTACTCAGCCTAATAGCTAAAGAAGTACTAGCTTCGCCAGTACGAAGCTAGTACTTCTTTAGCTATTAGGCTGAGTCAGTTGCCACAAAAATGAAACTTAACCGTAATAAAACTCGTAAAATTAGTGAACTAGCTAACTGTAGCAGCACGCAACTGATCCTAGCCATGGTTTCATGCTATTAATTAGGTCTCGGGGCTCTCACTAATAATAATAGTGCAACTCACCTTCTACTGCTATCTCTTTCTTTTTCTTTGTGCTTATCAGAATACTTGTCCGATCGATGCTTTGAAGAGGAAGTGTTATCCTGTCACACAAAGCACAAGGTAGAAGCAGCGCCACAGCAACACACGCCGAGTTGAATAAATAAAAATTGCATTAGTTCAATAATAACAACAACATGGTGAACATTTGCAGTATTTCAACAATGACATGCACATCAGTCACTGATGAAACAGCACAAATGAGGATTTTTACTTTGCCTATGCTACTGTTGATAGCTGGCTGATTAACCAGCCAATGTTCATCCATGTCATGGTAGTCCGTCTCGCAGCCCTGTCTACACTTACCGTTCATAAAACCACTGACAAAGGATGCACACAGCACTAACATCACACAGGGAAAGTTCTGCAAAAGATTTACGGCCCATCAGCGCACTGTCTTTTTTCAAAATTACTGTCTATGAACATTTTATTTTCATTGTATTAACATACATTTATGTTAAGAAGTTTTCAATTTGAATAATAAAAAATAGGTAAGTATAGTAGTGGATACCTCTCTGTCTGTTCAGGTCGGTGAAGTATGCTCGATTATTACCACAAAGTTCTATAAATACAAGAAATGATTCTCAAATGTAATTTTGTTTTTCTTAGTTCTTGCCATTTTGATGTTCAAAGATGTAATGAACCATTATATATACCAAGTATGGGTGAAAAAAAAAATTGTGACAAAGTAGTTTATAACATCTTTGAACAAGTTATTCTGAAGTAAATGTAAAGTATAAAAATGTAAGTCTTTCACAATAGATAACTGAAAATTTCTGTATGCAATACAAATAAGTATGTTTTTTTATTATAATATTAAAATAACTACAGATTACCAGATGAAAACAATTATTTTATTTTTGTTTTTGTTTTATGTATGTAGTACGCATATCTATCTACTAGTATTTATCTATCACTAACTTGGTACATATCATGTAAGTATAATTTTTAGGCCAGAAAATACACAGAGTAATTATCATTCACTTTTATATGGTATCAAAAATGTGTTTACAACATTGGGTACTTAACTTTAAAATGTTATTGTTAAGACATGTAAGATAAGAATATATAAAGTTTATATTACAAGCATTTTGATCTGGTATGTGTATAATCTAAAACTGACCAATATAAAAAAAATACATGTAAGTAATGAATTGAAGTAAACACTTACCGATTTATTGTATGGAGCTTCCAACATAGCTTCTACATCTAAATCTTCAGCCATTCTAAAAGCAAAGAAAGTACTTAATATACCTTGATACACAGAGTATGCTATATTAATTACATTTCATGGCACAACAATATCACTCAGTATTATTCCTTATATCTTTAAAAAAATGAAGACTTTGATTTGTTTATAAAATATCTAAATTTGAACTGTAAATTATAGTTTCAACAGACTCACTAAAACAAGATTGTTAAAAAAGAGCTTACTCTAACAAATAAATATTTTCTGATTTCAATGTATTTTAGAATTTATTATTTTGTGCATATATAATGGTTTTAATTTGAGCTGATAAGTCAAAGGTTGATAAAAAATAATTTAACTTTGGACAGATTTTTGGTGATTAAGAAATTGTAATGTTTGCCAAATAAGTTTTTACTCTCAGATCAATTAGACAAATGAAAATGATTGCTTTTCTTATAGCTTCATGGTCTGTTTAATATAGTTTGATTGGCACATCAGCATTGAGTTAGGTAGGCAGGCAGGTGGGCTACGTCTAAAAGTGCAGTTTTTTGCAGCCAGTGTAAATATTGCTTTTTAAGTTCTTTTATTTATTTTTAGTTATAAAGATATGATCGTGTATCATGTCAAACTGATATTCATCCATTCGTCAATCGGTCGACAGGCGTCCACTGCTGGACATAGGCCTCCCCATAGCTGTGGTAGACCCAGCTAGCATCCACCGGCATCAGGCGATGCGTGTGAGTGATGGCATCAGTACACCTTGTGGGGGCCGTTCTACACGTCTTCCGGCTCGTGTTCGCCAATCAACATCCCAGACTGCTTTATATAATACAAATAAATATGTTTTTTTTGGGAAAAAACAAGGTTGACTTGAATTTTTATAACCACTAGTTTGCCCAGAACCCTTTTAAACTCGCGGTTACATGCTCCAGCCTTTTCCAGCTTTTTGATTTTGTGCAAATGAGTTTTACGAGATTTGCGACGTTTACAGACAACTTGTTATGGCGGTATGTGATTTTACCCTGAATGTTCAGCGCGCGAACTGCTTTGAACTGATCCAGCCAAGCAGAATTTCTGTACTCGTGCGTGCAGCTTGGGTTTAAATGTAAGTGGGTTTTCCAGGGTGTATAGATATAGAAATGTAGTGATGAAATAATTCAGGTGCCTATCTACCGAATACAATTACATGAAATTTAGGTTACAACATCCGATAATGAAAAAGGTGAAGGCAATATCATTCCAGTAAAATACCACGAAGCGCGGAAACAAAATGGCGCCCCGAATTTGGTTGGTTGTTGTTGTACCAGTGCAGCAATGTGTTGCACGACGGTGTCAAGTTTGATATTTATACATATTTTTCTTATTTTAACTATTTATCCTATAAATACATACCTGAAAAGCCTTACGCAAGTTGTTTTCTAAAATTTATGCGGAAAATACTTTACTCCAAAATCAACCAGCGTCACGTCAAACGTCAGTCGTCAACTCAATTCAGCAGCAGGCAGTGTTGCCAGGTGTGTTTTTCTATTTCTACCCAAATTTGAAATTATTTTCCTCCAAAATGATACAATTTGCATGAGTTTTACCCAAGGGCAAAAAAATAATAATATCCGGTTATAACCTAACGGATCATTCGATTTTATTAGCTTTTTGCCATTTTCTTATTTTTTCCTTGAAATACTGTTCTATTTTCCATTCTGAAATAGCAGAATAACCTAACAAACAAAATCAGTGAGCGAATCAAAAGAATGAATAGTAAGGAAAAAATAAGAAAAAGGCAAAGAACTAATAAAATCGAATCATCTATTAGGTTTTGTTAACTTTTTGCCTTTGGGTTGTAAACTCAAGAAAATTGTTTCATTTTGGAGAAAAATAATTTCAAAATCACATCTGGCAGCACTGGACTATAGAGTATAGATAGAGTATTTTTTTACATGAAATGAAATGAAAGTTGGTTTTTGTGAATCGTGATTATTTTACGCGTATTTGTTTATAATTGGATCGTATTTTAGATAATTATCTGCCTTCCTAACAAACAACATCCTCATCCGTTTGTAACAGTAAGTACACACGCACACTTGCAGCAAACAAAGTTAATATGTTTTGATACAGAAGAGCATAGCTGAAGGGTATGTTATTAGTTTCAGATCATTTCAAACTCCTAAAAGATGACTACAGCGGCAAGACCTACATTTGATCCGGCCAGAGGAGGTCAGGGCCGTGGTGAAAAGGATTTAAGTGCCATATCTCGTCAATACTCCAGTCGAGATCTTCCTGGACACACCAAGTTAAAATACAGGTTAGTAAGTAACTATATGTCATATCTGTCTCTACATTTTATCTTAATGATATGGAAGTATAATCTAACCCCTAATTAAAAAAAAATTGCTTCTGCCAGCTTTGGCTCAGTCCTCTGTACCTCGATGTAACAGCCTATCACACATAGGGATAATGTAGATTCTTATTTTTGAAAGTATTTTCAGAATCATATAAGTAGATCTAGAGATTCCGCCACCATCTAAACTTTTTAAGATGTAATATTAGTGTTGATTAGAGCCGAGATTAATGAAAATCAATATTCTTTGAACTTCCAATTTTATATATCGTAATTATGATTGTGCTCTTTATGGAAATAAAGATAAGGATCAATTTCCAATGCAAGTGTTTCCCATCCCTGGAAGCCAGGGCTCTTGCAACTAGCAAGTACTTTCACACCTGCAAGTATTTCCCACTCGTACCATTTGTAAATTTACTCAATTTCAAATTCCATTACGAAGCACCTTTCGTCAAAGACTGATATTTACCCTTACTACTTGCTACATTCCTATTCAACAAATTGTCAAATTTACAGCTGCAATACATCATGCAATAAATACAAATGACTTAACTCTAAACTTTCACATTGAAAATGGGATATAGTTCAGTAGCATATTAGTATTTGACTGCAACACTAGATAAGTATTACATTACAGAAAATGTAATACACCACACCAGAGCCTTTTATGTATGGTTGTTTGTTTTTCTGTTGCTATATTCTCTTGTAATTTTTTATATCTGAATTTGTTTTTCTTTGGAATATTCACATAAAGCAAAATTTGTTAGAATATTTGTTTTACACTGTCATTTACCTAGAAGGACATGTTGGTCATTTTCAGGGATCAAGGCCAAGGCACGACAGAAGAACTACGGTCTAGAGATTTCCGTAAAGAGCTAGATGACAGAGAGAAAGAAAGTAAAAGTACAAGCACTCGGCGGTTAACTGAGCCTCTAGCAAAAAGACCTAAAATAGATCAGGTGCCAGCAGCGAGTTTAGACGCTGATGACCCACTGGAAGGGGACTCCTCAGATTCTGATGACTCAGATGATGACACTGCAGCATTGTTGGCAGAGTTAAACAAAATAAAAAAGGAAAGGGCTATAGAACAATCCAAAAAGGTGGGTACATAAAATAAAAAAAACATAGCAAGGGCGTGCATAGGCTTCCAGAGTAGGTAGGCAGGTAGGTAGGTTCTTGTCGACTTAATTGTACACTTAAGCCTTTATGGGGTCGAGTCACCTTCGTCCGTAGGAGAATCAAGTACCCTCGAGATACCCTACACGTGACCCTGGGTGGTGCCAACCAGGTGACAACTCTACTGGTGGTAGGCTTCGGCCGTGGCTAGTCACCACCCACTGAACAAAGCCATGTCGCCAAGCGGCCTAGCCGTGTTCCGGCATGATGTTCGGTGTTGCCATTCATGGATGGCGGGTCAGATCAGTTGCGCTGCATGTGCCTAGTGAATGTAGCGTCTCTATCTACTGCTGCCTTCCTACCTAGGCAAGTATGCTCCATCGTAGATCTCATCGTCACTTACCATCAGGTGAGATCGAGATCAAATACTTGCCTATAATGTAATAAAAAAAAAAAAAAAAAAAAAAAAAAAATATCTTTAGGATCCTGACCAAATAAAATCATGACTATACACAATTTATGCCTCTCAGACTAGTCATATTATTTAGTACGATTTGTGTAGCTTAGATCAGCGTACATATCCCGTGGGTAGGTTCATTCATTTCACGCACGTTACGTATCAAAAAATTCAATGGCAATATTTTTTTTTACTTATTTCACAAAAAGACATTGTTGGCATTATTTGAATATCCGCCGTTCTTAAATTTCACCAGGCGTGTAGTGACTCCAATAATTTGATAGGTTTCAATGATGGATGCCTAATGATGTTAAGGGCTTGCCTACATAGGGTGATCAAATGTCAGGGTTTTACGCATGGCAAAACCGTGATTTAGGTTTTCGTCGAATTATACTAAATAAGTGTGTGTGTATATGTTTATGCAGAGATCTTATGAGTGTGCGTGAATTTTATAAGCATTCTCCCGTCTGCCTATTATAAGGCGCGTTATGAAGTTTATAGGTATGATAGGTATGACTTATATTTTATTTATTTATGTAGTAAGTAAGAATTAGTTAAAGATAGGTAGTGTAATGAAAGCGTTATGAGTTAGGCGCACTTCTTATTTGCTTATATGACATGCACGCCTTTACAACATAGAAATAATTCGATTGTAGTAAAAAAGTTGAAATGAGCTTAAACGATCATAAATCTTTCTTAATATTACAATATAGAATCACATGGGTACAACTTAAAGTCGTAAAAAATATTTGTTCAGATTTTATTCATATCTCAACAATGTATTCACTTACATTAATTTATTCACAATTGATTCCTAGGAAGCTGAGAGAAAACAAGAGGAGGAAAGAATTCGTATGGAGAACATATTGTCTGGTAATCCATTATTGAACTATTCAGCAGCCGGACAAAAGAATGATCTAAAGGTATGCATGAGTTTATTTCAGACTTTTATAATAAACTGCATAATATTATTAAATTTAAAAAAATATGTACTAAATTGTTTGCAGGTGAAAAGGAGATGGGACGATGATGTTGTTTTCAAAAACTGTGCGCGCTCTGAGCCAGATAAGAAAGGTAACACTTTCATAAATGACTCGTTGAGATCAGAATTCCACAAGAAGTTTATGGAGAAGTATGTAAAATAAATACCGACCTAGATTGTTATGATTTGAGATATAGAAGTTGGGTAGTCTTTCTAAATCACCTGCACCTTTTTGTTTGAAGATTACCCACCTGAATTAGAATATAAGGTTTTTAGTTTAAGTACTTATGTAATTTTAATTAAGTAATTAGGTACATAATAAAGAGTAACTACTGTATATTAATGAAGTTTGTTTTATAATATTCCTTTCAATAAATTTTCATAGTAGGTACCTACATATTCCTTAAAATATCTCGAAATTAAAATCACCATACACCCCAAAAGTACTAAAAGATAGCTGAGTATTAAGTAGAAGGTGTAACATACATTTGGAAGAATCTATTCGTGTTCTAAAACAGGGTCCTACCATCTTCCATCCATCCATGTACCTACTTAGCTACATATGTATTATATATTTAGGTCCAGCAGGGCTAGGCGAACATGTCTCACACAAACAGGCGTAAGCAGAGTGACATGTGTCACTCTATGGTCTTACACATTCGCACAACGTAGGTTGCATACCCAACATTCCTCCCCCATAGCTAAACCTCTACCATACATGCTAAACAAACAATAACGTAACTCTAAACTAAACATGTTAATAATACTTCTTATAGTCCACTCTGGGAATGTCACGAAGCTCCATGTGCACACTGGCATTTGCTTCCTCCGTTTGGGCATCGTAAAATTCATCACGCTCCGAAGCTACGGGCGGTCCTTCCTCCCCCATAGTGGACGAAGTTATTCCTGGCGAGCCGACATGAGAGGCATCAGCTACGGAACAAGTCAAATCTTCCAAGCCAATTTCACATGACCAGGGTGTGTCTGGTTGGCGTGACAACCCTTTAAAAATATTTAACTGATCTATATGTTTTTTCCTTATCAAGCCTGGGAATTCAGCATCTTCGACCAAATAAGTCACTTTGCCCGTTCTCTTAATGACGGTACCTTTACGCCAGGAAAATTTTTTGTTCTCCAAAAACTTTTTGTACAGTACAGAGTCTCCTGTACTAAACGGTTTTCTATTTTGACCGTTGTACTGTTTACTCTGCAAGGACTGTTTGTTCTCCACATTAACAACCAGGTCAGTGGACGAGGGCGGCGATAGCGGGTTAAGTAAGTCCAACCGTGACCTAAGCTTCCGGCCGAAAACTAACTGGGCAGGCGAAAATCCAGTAGTGGAATGTATTGAATTCCGATAATCAAACAAAAACTTCCCAAGCCTACACTTATAATTGCTAGCGTTTTTGCTGCCTAATAAGCAAGAACGAATCCCTTTCTTCACTACTTTAACATAACTCTCCGCCTGCCCGTTACTGGCCGGATGATACGCAGGAGACGTCACATGCGCTATCTCATTTAATGCACAGAAATTCGCAAACTCTTGTGACGTAAACGCCGTGCCATTATCACTTACTATAGTATGAGGCAACCCGAAACGAGACATAAACTCACACAGGCTATCGATCACAGCAGCCGTGCCGGCATTACTGCCCATAGTGAACACTTCGACCCACTTAGTGTACGCATCTACAACAACTAAGAAAACATTACTGTGGAATGGACCTAGAAAGTCCATATGGATCCTATAAAACGGTTGCTGAGGATACTTCCAGGGCGCCAGAGGCGCACGTGCTGGAGTCGGTCGCAACTGAATGCAAACCTCACAGGTTCCTATCATGTCCTCTATTGCCTTGTCAATCCCCGGAAACCAAAATCTAGAACGCGCTTCAGCCTTCGTCTTTACGATACCTAAGTGTGACTGATGCAATTCCGCTAAAACCTTGGAACGCAAAGCGCGGGGTAAAACAACTTTGTGACCCCTCATTAGGCATCCGTTCTCATAAGCCAATTGCATCCTACAATTAAAATAAGGCGCGATTTCCGTATCCATGACTTTTCTGGGCCATCCATTAAGAACATATTCGATAACTGCTTCTAGTGTAGCATCCCTACGAATTTCAGTCCGTAAATCATTAAGCGTCACCGGAAACCCACCTTCTATCACAAAGTTGATATAAGTAGCCCGGTCAACTGCACATAAACTTTCTTCCGCGCACTGGTCGGCGGTATCCGCCGGCAGACTTGCTCGCGATAAGAAATCCGCGCTGTTATCACCGCTTCGAACAAACTCGATGCTATAATTGTAACTACTTAAAAATATCGCATAACGTTGCAGCCTATTAGCCGAGACTTCCGGAATACCTTTATGCGGACCAAAAATAGAAAGGAGCGGCTTATGATCAGTTCGCAAAATAAAAGGTACCGATCGAGCATACAGGTACTGATGGAAACGTCTCATCCCGAAAATAATAGCTGTAGCTTCTTTCTGAATTTGCGAGTAATTCTTTTCAGCTTGGCTTAGCGTACGCGACGCGAAAGATATAGGTCGCTCGTTTCCATCGGACTCAATCTGAGATAAAATGGCTCCTAGCCCGCTAGGAGACGCATCTACCGTCAAAATTATTTTAAAATTTGGGTTAAAATGCGCCAGGACCTGATCTGACGCTAAACAATGTTTTACCGTGGTAAATGCTTTACTGTGTTTGGTGTCCCAATTGAACTTCACCCCCTTTTTTAACAATTCGTAAAGCGGACTCAAAATAGATGAAGCATTCGGTATGAAATTTCTATAATAGTTAACCAGACCTAAAAACGATTGCAGTTGACCAACAGTCACTGGATTGGGCGCTTCCATTACCGCCTTGACCTTATCTGGCGATTTATGCAACCCGTTCCGGTCTATTTCATACCCTAGATAACTTATTCTATCCTTAAAAAAATCACATTTTTCTTTTTGCAACACTAGCCCTACATCCTGAAGTCTTTTTAAAACATCATGTACTCTCTGAAGGTGGACAGTCCTGTCCGGCCCTGTAATTAAAATATCGTCCAAAAGACATAAAACGCCATCCATACCAGCCAGCAGCTCCTCCATGGCACGCTGGAATATAGCTGGCGCGCTAGCTAACCCGAACACTAGACGCTTGTATTTAAAAAGACCACGGTGAGTATTAATACATGTATAGTTCTGAGACTCGGCATCTAACCTAAATTGCGTATATGCCATAGAAAGGTCTAGTTTACTAAACTGTTGCCCAGAATGTAACTTAGTAAAAAGTTCGTGAATAGTAGGTAACGGGTACTGATTGATGACCAGTTGTTTATTTATACTAACAGAGTAGTCAGCGCAAATCCTAATTGATCCGTTACGCTTTAACACCGGTACAATAGGGGACGCATAGTCCGAGTGCTCTACAGGTTCGAGCACGTCAAGGCCCACTAAACGATCTAGTTCCTTGCCAACTCGATCCTTCAACGCAAACGCGAGCGGCCTTGCTTTAAAGAAAACTGGTTTAGCATCCTTCTTAAGCTGAATTTTAACTTCGTACTTCTTAAACAGCCCTAACTTATCACAGAAAACTTCCGGATACAAAGCCTCTAATTTTCGCATAACAATGTCATTGTTCGAATCACAATAATTTATAGGGGACAACCCTAAGTTGAACTTTGACATAAAATTTCGGCCTAAAATAGGCGGACCACCCCCGCACACAACATAGACTTCCATGGAATGCGTACTACCTGCGTAAGTCATTGGTAGTCGAATTACACCGAGGCACTTCATTAACACTCCAGTATAAGACGACAGCTTTTTAGTAACTCGTGATAACGGCACGTCGCTAAAATATTTTCTATATGTGACATCAGAAATAGCCGTGATGCCTGCTCCGCAGTCAAACTCAAATTTTATTTTCTTACCGAGCACCGAAACCTCATCAGTCATAGGTTCGCCATGCTCAGAACGTATGTGAAAATAAAATAACTCACCATCGTCACCGTCGCCCTCGCTCACATTAGCCCCAGTTGTAACAAATTTAACCTTCTTGCACATTTTACGCAAATGGCCTTTCATGTTACATTTAGTGCACTTCAATTTGGAGAATCGACACTTGGACGTCACGTGATTGGTTCGGCCGCACATCGCGCACGGCTCATGTTCTGAATCCACACTCTCACCGGTCTGAGATGTCACTTTAAATAGCTGCTCCTGTAGTCGCGCCGAACTCGCTGAACAGACCGTCGTGGCAGCTCCCGCACGTGCACAGCGGATGCTTTCCGCCAAGTCAATTGCTTTCGAAAGAGTCAGCCCGCTGAGGTCTTGTGCAAACAATTTCTCCCGTTCGGGTCCCTGCAGCATACCCATCACAAACCGATCACGCAGTGCCTCCTCTAAGTTCGAAAAACTGCAATGAGCAGTCAAACCACGAAGACGAGCGGCCCATTGCGTAAAGGATTCCGATGACAATTGAGAAGCTGCATAGAATCTATAGCGCTCACTGAAACCGCAACGTTTTACGGTGAAATGACGATTCAACAATTCAATGATGTCCTCATACGGCACCTGCTGCAGGTCCTTAGGCTGCGCAAGGTCCACTGCCAGCTTGAAAGTTCCATCGCTGAGCGTGCTCAACAAGATCGCCCGTCGTTTGATGCCCGCTGCGTCCTTTGCATCGACAATGTCATTGGCAATAAACCATTGATTAATTTTATATCTAAATGTATCCCAATCTTGGGTTTGATGATCGAAAAAGGACAAAGTATACCCCACAGACATAATGAGAGGTAAAAATGGGTCTAATATCCCATCCTCGTCGCCACTATTATATATTTAGGTCCAGCAGGGCTAGGCGAACATGTCTCACACAAACAGGCGTAAGCAGAGTGACATGTGTCACTCTATGGTCTTACACATTCGCACAACGTAGGTTGCATACCCAACAATATGTAATACCTAATGTAGTGATTGTACTTAGAAAATTACACTGTAATATCTGCCATACTAAAATATAACTGTTTTGCATTAAGACAAAACAGGTATTATATGCTGGAGAAAACGCACAGCATAGCATTGAAGAAGCAGTCTTATATTTCTTCCGGATTATTGAAATAAGTGTGTATCATACCTTTATATCTCCATCACAAGTCAAACAATTCTGTTACCATAGAGTGGCGTGACGTCCAGTTCCCGCCATCTTAGCTGTCAAGTGTCATAGTCTTCATCATCAGCAAGCTCCTTGAAACTATGCTGTGCGTTTTCTCCAGCATATAATACCTGTTTTGTCTTAATGCAAAACAGTTATATTATATGTCTTCGAAAACGCACAGCATAGCATTGAAGACCTGTTTGATCTCTGCTGGTGAACAGAATTAACACAAGAAAGCTATGTGAATGTACTTAATATGGTTCATAAAATATCACAACTCCTATTAAGTACCTGTAAAAACATTGTAATAAGAAAGTATATCTTGGTTATCTTAATTGGATAACAAATAAACCGAATATGAACTTCTAAAGAATCCATGAATTTAATAATAAAAGCTTCCGAGTTTTAAACAACTCTTATCACCAATTAATTAACTCATTCATAAAAGTAATAATTTGCTAAACTATAATCTAACAGTAAAATCACAACCTCAATGTGAAGAATAAACAATCTTAAAGCTGCCATATTACAACCAGTACAATAACTATTAAACCTCTGTAATATTTTGAAAAAATAAATACTACAAGTTTCTCTCTGTCCAGGACATTTCCGAGTATTTAGCTATCTGCGAGATGGTAAAGCTGACTGGACACTACTCGGGAGAGGTTCTAACATAAGCTTGTTGAGAACTGATGGCATAAATCAGTGATCACAAATCTCAAACCTGGTTTAACAACTCCTGCACTAGAAATCTGATAATCTTTCCCTGTTGCATTTTACTTCCTATGTTTTAATAAACTCCCTTATGCATTAGTCACTAGACAAATTTCGATCCTAATGCTGTTCCTAAAGTTTGATTGTCTCTGGGTACAATCATAAAACTATTCTAACCCAATCACAAATGGTTCTCTGTACATGTGTTCAAAGTAACAAATGGGCAAGTCTATGTAATCTACAGCCATTAGCTAGCAACAGAATTTGAAGGCTGTGCTTCTACTTTTATCAATTAAATAATCTGTTAAGCTGCCCATGGTATTACACGGTTTTGATATAAAAGAATTATTTAACAATATTGTACTGAATATATGGATTTTTTATTTTTATTGTATAATTTATAATTTTAACTTGTTAACTCTAAGTTACTGAACCCATTATTTTAAAGTGGCACTACTGTTGTTTAGAGTGGAAGGGTGCCATCAGGGTATTAGAATCCTTTAGTATCCAATTCTCCTCCCCCTAACTTTCAAAATCTAAAGTGACAACCTTTCTACCTGTGGTGGGTTTTATCTTATTGTTCAGTCCAGCTTAACCCTCTACAGGTTTTACATGTACTGTTGAGGGGTTGGTTGGCACTCTTACCTGGGGGTTTGAATACCAAAAACTTTGTGTTCATTAGTACCATTACTGTATTGTGGTGACACTCACACTATTTGATAATTTAATGTGTGGCTAAAGGCATTATCAAGCAGCAGTCCCATTTCTTTGTTGGCAACCCAACAATACTATTTTGTAATTATTATAAAAAATATATATGGCAACATATATGTAAATGGATGTGAACCAAACTGTGTGTTTAAGTTCTTATAATTAATAATTATTGTTATATAATAATAATAATATCGCCACACGAACACACCAAATATACGGTCCCACATTAAGCAACGCTTGTGTTATGGGTACCGTACAGTGGACTGAGGGCGAACTCAGTAGGTATATAATACTTATAGACATATTAAACATCCATGACTCGGGTACAAACATTCGTGCTCATCACACAAAGCTTGTCCGTACCAGGATTCGAACACGGGGCCCTCGGCGCAGAAAGCAGAGTCACTACCACTGCGCTAATCAGGCCGTCAATGATGTATGTATATATATATATATTTTTTATATATATTAAAATCTTCACCACAAAAAACCAGCTTCTCAGTCAACTACTATAGCCCTGAATAACAGACACATTTCAACATCTGAAGTCTAGTTTACATAGGCTAGAACAGCAGCCTCTTATATTGCAAATAAGGAATCTTCTAGATTTCATATTACTATGATGATTAGTATAGAAAGTAGTACATAATTCTCTCATTGGATTGGCACATACTTAGAATATGTGAACATGGTTGACTTACAAGCTCAGATATTTACTTAATAAATGACCCCAACTTTAAATTATTATCTCAGTGGTTCTCTGTAGCATAAAGCTGTTCTAGTATACATCTTCCTCATGAAGACCAACTGGAATTCAATTTAGATCTCTCAGTAAATAGGATGCTCATTGTTATATTCAGCATATGTCAAAGCCAGCCACCTGGTTGGGTTAACTTGGAGCCTCTGTTAGTCAGAGCATCCTTATTGACCAAACCCTGCCTCAATCCCGAGTCTGCTTGCCAGGGTCAAATTGACAGTATAAACATTCTCTAGGCACTCTACAACCGAAATTCCGTACAACTTGCGACCTGATGAGATCAGAGAGAATAAACATCACCTTACTATGAAATGCTTAAGCACATAAAGTTGTTCACCATCTTCGTGATGGCTACTGATATAGACATGCTTACGAGCTCGCATCCGCTGCGTCTGTTTTTACTTGTCATCAGAATATCTCTCTTACTCTCATTTATTTTGTATAGGTCTCCCGGGTCACTTAATATTGTGGAGTAGGATAGCAATCTACTACCTCCAATCACCACCGCAACGCTTGTTGCACGATGGGGCACAGTTCTCTTCTCTGGCCTCTCTAGGTCAACTTTCCAGAAAGAGTTGTGCTTTACGACATTAGCCTACCTCGAGTGACTGCATGTTTGTTCAAATACAACACCCTTAAAACCCTTTTAAGCACATCCAGTGGGGGACTTTATAGGCAAGGCTAACATCTGGCTCCGGACGGCCCTCGACAGGCCCAGGTATTCTAAATCGTGAGGAACCTTGGTTACCACCCTTGGTAACATGCACTAACTCTGGGCCTCCAAGCGGGCAAGCGTTTCCGCAACCTCACCACATGCTTGGGGGGCTAGGCCACGGGGTACCAAGTACACCACCAGACCATATACGACAGTTTTAAATAGTCTCCGCAACGCAAATGAAAACACTGTCAACCGGGTGCCAAAAAAAAGACCCAATGATTGGGCTGTCAAACCCAAATTAGAATATTTTGTATTCAATATTAACACCACTATATAACTTTTGATCATCAGAGCTGCCACAAAACAATATGAGTTGAATTACATCAGCCATTCAGAATGCTGTTAATTAAAGGGTCCTCTGATTATAAATGATTTATATCAAGCATGTCTCAGTGATACTCTAATAAAATGCACGGAATTTCTCTTTTGATAAGATAATCCTTGGGCTCACCCAAAGTAGGTACTACATGTACCTGGGATATACAATACCAATGTAACAACACATCTCTTAAAAACAATGTTCCAAAGAATACTAGGTCCATGAGACGGGCATGGCCCATTGTAGGTTTAAGTGAATACCACACAACAGGTGCTTTATTGAAATTATATTCTCATTATTGTTATTAAGATTGATAACCGCTATGTAAAGAATATGTGCAATTTCCTTATGATTTTTATTATTATTATTTATTTTTGTTAATTATTATTATTATTTTTTATATATATAATAAATAAATAATGTCAGAAGATTTCTCTTGAAAAGTAATTAAGTGACTAAAGTATAATCTAATTTGACCAACTTGATCATGAACAATCATATTATGTACCATTCAACTATACATCTTATTATAATGGTCATCATCAAAATGTGGACACACTACAGGTTTGCCCCCCCCCCCCCCTTTTCGGAGATTGAAGGGGTGATGGTGTATATCTTATTATTATATTATTCAACTTCATCCACATTTCAATTAGAATAGGTACTGGGTGGCTGTACATTTGTCTCAATGATAAACTAAAACAGTGGACTGTCTTGTACGATATGACTATCTTGTATGTGTTGTGTATCACGGATACCAAAGGTACGAAAATGTAAGTAATGTGCAAGCCCATACACAACTATGTAATCATATCAGCTGCTCAAATGCAACTGGAGGTGCCGGGGTAGTTAAACCCGCACAGCTCTCCACTCTAGTATGTTGAATGACATACTCAAGAGGTACATACTTTACAATATTTGTCTCCTGTGTAAATTACACTCCTGTAAAAATTTGTCATGTCTAATAATATACCACTAGAATAGAAAATCCTGCTCTGATTCACTGCTACAATTACCTGTGTAATGTATTTAAGCTGTATTGGTATGAAATAATATTTTACATTCAACCACACATTTGGATTTATTTCCATGCTTATTAGGGTTCCGCACCCAAACACTGAAAACAGTGCTTCATCATGTTGCCTGTGTATTAAGGGATTCACACCCAAACACTATAAACGGGGCTTTATCATGGTGCCTATGATTTTAAGGGTTCCGCACCCATACACACCAAACAGAGCTCTATCTAGGTACATATTAACTTACAGGGCTCTACTTCTTTATGACTGAACTCGAACATTAAGTCAGACCTGAGGCCCTCAGAGGGAACATAGGCCAAAGATTAATTGCATACCAAATGGTTTTATAAGTCTTATATCTTGGTGAGCCAAGCTCACATATTTGTAAGATCTCAGTAACAGTCATATGAACCTTACTCTTATACCGAGATACATCATTTAATATTCATCTCAGCGTACAAAAACCCTAGACGCTAAGCAGACCTGTAAGGTACTTCTATACATTGAAAGAAACTTACTCTTCGAGCCGAGGTACGCTAACGCAGGGCAGGGGTGGTGCAGGCCTTCCTCACACCTCCGAGGTTGAGGTTTAGCATCCTGAAAGATACCCCTGACCTCGAAAACGACATTATTTTCCATTCCGAGCAACATCTAGCCCGGCTTACTCAGCGTCGTTACCTGCAGGCTCCACTTTTTACGACGAAAACAATGCTGTGCTTATAAAAAACTCCACTAACACTCACACGAAACATTTAAACTATTTATAACATGGTTTAAAATGATAAAACAAAACTTTTCTGCAATTTAAAAGATGAAAGAAAAGTTTTCATGTTATTCAAACGAAATACAAGAAAGCTATGACACTTGACAGCTAAGATGGCGGGAACTGGACGTCACGCCACTCTATGGTAACAGAATTGTTTGACTTGTGATGGAGATATAAAGGTATGATACACACTTATTTCAATAATCCGGAAGAAATATAAGACTGCTTCTTCAATGCTATGCTGTGCGTTTTCGAAGACATATAATATCGGCACTGTATCGTTCGCTGTTTCCGTTAACCTAAATATACGACCGGTGAGTGAAATAACGTACAACCTCGGACACCCCAACTGATTTTAATTCTAAGAGATTTATCAGCCACCTTGTCATACATTTCTTATGCATTTTTCTAAAAGTACTTGCAAGTGGAGAGCGTAGTCTGTTTGCGTGCCCGATAATGTGGTCCGTGTCTCGGTCGGACCTTGGATCGGTTAACGAATAATAACATTGACCTCCGTGCTCAGGAGGACACGCTATGCTGGCTCTTTGACAATCGCTAAGGGCATTCGAAGCCATAACATTTCAGAGAAATGGTCTTGAGGTTAACTTCCGTTAACCTCAGGGTAAGGTCATATTAGTTGGGCCTCAGAGGGCTAATGGAATTTGCTACATTGAATATCGGTTATCAGCCAAATCAGGGTAGGAGACGCCGACCCCAATACAAAACTACTTAGAAATGCGCAACGAGCAGAGTAAAGAAGATTATTCCCATCAATGAACAACTCTATTTAAGTATTTCAACATTCATAGAATTGAGAACTTCCCCTTTTCTATCGTCGGTTCAAATTATTGCATCAGGTTACTCTTAATTCTCTCTTGATTCTGAAAAAACTAATTCTAGGTTTTATCTTTCATTAACTTAGTTGATAAGTACTACGTATCACTTATAATCTAACTAAATTAACAAATCTGCAGGTAGTTACTATATTTAGGTGTACTAGGTACTTAAGTATAGTCTACATAGACTTTATGCATTGCGTAGGTACCTCTATTACATTCAAATTTGCATCGTATCATCAACGAACGTGTATAGGTATAACATATTAATTTAATAGCTACATGTAGCCGTGCTGGCTGGACGTGTCTGGCTCAATGTTTTGTGTTTACGTTATTAAAACGGTCGAAAGGCGGCGGAGGGGAGGAATGTGGCGAGCGCGGCGCGGCGGCGTCCGCGCCGGCGGCGGCCCACCTTGAGTGGGCAGGTTCACCGGGGCTGGACCCGCCGCGCCGCGCGCCTCCGCGCTCAGTTCTCGCCAGTCGAGTCAGCGCTCCGACAGCGAACATGGCTAGACCAAACTCGTTGTGGCTTTGCGCGTGTTTTACTTTGTTTACCGTAGCGGCAGAAGCCGCCCTCTCCGGACTGTACATCGATAATGGCGTCGATCAGACAGTTATACATCACTCCATGACGCGACACGAGCGTATGGTGGTGGAGCATGAGATTTTGGAGCTTCTGGGTCTCGGCGAGAGACCGCGGCGTGCGCGGGCGCCGCCGCTGGACCGCTCTGCGCCCAGCTTCTTATTGGATGTGTACAAGCAGCTGGCCGAGGAGCACGAGCAGGCTCGGCCCACGCGCAGCTCCGAGATGGCGCTCAGCGGCGAGGAGCAGCACGCCATCGATGAGAGCGACCTCATCATGACCTTTCAGAGCAAGAGTATGTAATACCTTGTTTATATTTGCATATCAAAAACATTGAGGAAATAAGTCTTAATTGTCGAAATAAATAAGCACTTACTAAGCATGTTGGTAATAAAATTATGCTAGGAAGGATACTTTAATAGCATTATATAGGTACAATACTTCGTTAAAAGGACAATGTTATTGTCTTTAATTAACGTCATTAGTGTACATGCTATCAAACGCTGCGACCATTACCGGAGTGTTTATTCATCACAGCGTTGTTTTACGTCGCTTGAGATTCAGTTATAAATTGCATTTTTTCTATTAGTTGAACAATTGTCCAAAGGATGTGAGAAATATTGTTTATCGGATGTACAATGTTAATGAACTGGGTAATGTAATAACAGTTTTAACAATTCCAAACGGTGCTTGTTGGATAAGAATGTGGGATACAATCAGGTAAAGACACGGCGGGGCAGGTAGTATGATGAGTCACTTACCTCAAATACCAATGTTACCCATTCTCGGTATATCGTAGACAATAGGGTTAACTAAAAAGTCGGTGGGTTAAGTAGCATAACTGTAACATGTAACGAAAAATTAAAACAACTAAGTAGGTACCGGCCATTTGTTGATAATGAGATGAATATAAGAAAACAGCGTAGATATAAAATTAACTAATTATGTATACCTACATAAAATAACGATTCGTTGCCAAAATAAAATAAATATTAAAATGTACCTAATAGCTAACTAGGTACTAAAATATCTCATAGTATAAAATATCGATGAGCGCGTTCATAAGAATATCATGAAAGCACTAGTGATAAGTAACTATCATAAAATTCCTAGTTTCATTATATCCCTGTGACATGAGATACCTCGAGGTATATATACATTTATGACCGAATAGATTTAAAATTGTAGAATTGTGTTCATTGTTTTCGTGCAAATACAATGGTAAGGTGCCTCTAACAAAGTACTTACATAATTATGTATTCGAGGAAAATTGAGAATAGTCTAGTGTGTACTAAATTAAATAACACTTTGTAATACAAATACGATGTATAAATACATCAAATTTGTATTGGGTCGATACACTACATGTTAGACTTCAGGTTATACGAGCACCTACGTACATATAATAAGACTGTAACTTGGTCGTGTATATTGATTTTAAAGGATTCCGAAATAACGAATCCACCATTTTTGGAATGCTTGTCTCTCTGTTCGGATTTTACGAGAACATGGTTTGGTGATAACACTGGGTGGCGTACATACAATAGGACAACCTCAGCGGCCAACAAACAACACACCAAACCAGATATTTGTTATATTTTAATTCGTTGTGGTCAGATTGGTCGCCACTATTCTATTAGTTTATACCTCTAAAAATAGCCCTAAGTCAATTTGGGCCCTAAAATAGCCCAATGCCCATATTTCCGGACTAAATTTGGGGGGCCCAGATTCTTTACCTTGTTAGACTAAGTATATTAAAACCAAATAGGTATCTAAACTTACAAGAGTGATATCAACTTACATATCAATATAAAAATTAATATTTAATATTAATTACCACACCTGCAATCGGTGTCAGCTTACAACCGGAATATTGAACACCTGATAACAGCCAGCCTCTCCTAAACGTTTTGCATGCGAATAGTTCGTTTCCTATAAATGGGAGATTACGTAAGGACTTAGCAGTTTACCATAGATAATTTAAATATTTAATAGAACATATATTATTATACGTAATTATATAATACACGCGTCTTTGCATGCATTTGAAATGAAATAATTAACTGTAGTTACCTATAGCGGAATGAAATGATATATGCGGGGATGTCTCCTTTTCTCACACAGAGGATATTAACGAAATTTATGCTTACAATTCGTTAATAAGAAGATCGTCGTCGTTCCTGAAAATCGATAGTTCAGATTAAATTAGTCATCTCGCTGGTAACTTAAGGAAGGATAAATACTCGTATGTCAATTTGTAAGTGTTGTAACCTTTATCATATAGACTTTTCGAAATAGGTACCTACGTATAGATGCCGTGTGGTTTATGTTTTTTTTTTCTAAAAAAATATGGACCATTCGTTCCGGAGATTAGCCCCTACAAGTATACAAATTACAACTTCACCTCTTCGTAATATTAAAAGGTAAATACACCTAATAATAAGAGGGACAAATCCACAATTCTGCTTTTCTGTTTAAATGTGCATTGCGGAAAAACTATTAGGTGTATTTTTATATGATCATAATTATAATGGCATAATGATAGTTTCTGTCAGTATGGATAATAAGTATTTTCTGCGAAAAATTAAAGAGTTTCCATGGGATAGCTAAAAAGCTCAAGGCCAGGCGTAAGAAGCCGCAAGTACAGCCAGTCCTATCTTTACATATTTTGTCTTATTTCCAGGGCATCACTTAGGTGCATTACGTCACGGTCACGGTCGGCACGTGTGGTTCGAGGTGACGGGCGCGCCCGGGGACGCGTCCTCGCTTCTGACAGCCGAGCTGCGCCTGCACCAGGCGCCCACGCATACCGAAGAGCCCACCAGCCTTTACACCGTGGTCGCGCATAGAGTGATTAGCGTCGATAACATGGGGTTGGTAACTTTATTGATTTATCTATTAAAGCTTAGAGAATTTAGAAAGGGGAGATTTAAATTTGCAAGCGCTGGTTTCTGTACTGAGTTCATTGTGACAAATTGAGGCAGGCGAGGTAAACATGTATAAGGAAAACATATATGTTTTTATACAGGCATACTAAGCAACACTGACATTCTCGTAAAACAGACACAAATATTTTCAATTTTACGTAAATCAGTATTAAGTTACTTATAAGTATTTTTTTACAAACCTATATCGGCATATACTGGGATCGCCCCCAGTCCATAGAACGTATACCCATAACATACTACCCATAATACAAGCGTTGCATAGGTAGTTTGGGACCGCACAGCATGTGTGTTTGTCTAGTGATATTATATACATATATATTATGTACATAATCTCTTATTAAAATATGTAGATATAGTTAAGTATATAATGTCGGGTTTTTATGTTTTTATTTATAAGCACGACATATTTTGATTTAAGATTTTAGCGCCATTACAATTCGTATCGTGTTTACCATTAGTGTACCAACTAATAGAATTTCTATTAGCACTTTATACGGTGCTAAAATGTGATCATACAATTGACTTGTTGGTACCCATTATATTATGAACTAGCTGTTGCCCGCGACTTCGTCCGCGTGGTATTTAACAAAGACAACCGTTGACAACAGCCTGCTCGCCCATTCTGAGCCAGCGGGACGCATTGCAGTTTGTTGCTATCAAACTTAATCAGGCGCTGCGCTGCAACATTGGTTTTATTTTTTTTTCGTGATATCCTATTTTTTTTTTCTAAAATAAAAGTAGCCTAAGTTACTCCTTGTTACATCAGCTATCTGCCAGTGAAAGTCCCGTCAAAATCGGTCTAGCCATTTCAGAGATTAGCCGGAACAGACAGACATACAGACAGACAGACAGACAGACAGACAGACAGACGGACAGACAGACAGACAAAAATTGTAAAAAATGTTGTTTCGGTATAGGTAACGTGTATACATCCAAATGCACTTAGTAAAAAGCGGTTATTTTAATATTACAAACAGACACTCCAATTTTATTTATATGTATAGATAATGAATAAAACGCAGACTACCCAATGAACGCAATACTTGTATTTGCGTTGACTAGGTATAGGTACCTCGCTAGGTGGCAACATTATAATGAACATATAAAATCTGTAGCCAATTAATTTTCCCTTCAGCCATGTTTCGTGATGCAGCAACCTTACGAACAAGCTAAGACAGGTAGGTAGTAAGTAAAGGGAGTAAGTTAATGTTCATTACCAAACTTGTAGCTCATCCAATGATCGACAGTTAGCACGGAAGCTGATCTTAAATTTTAACGATACCTACGTCGAGTATGGGTTAATGATGGTAATGTTCTGTTTGCGTGCAGGAGTTTGCAAATGGAGCAGGTGGCGGCGGTGAACACGAGCGCGGGCTCGGAGGGCTGGCTGGAGCTGAACGTGACCGTCGCGCTATCAGCGTGGCTGTCCTCGCCCGCGGACAACAGGGGCTTCTTCATCACACTACACCCCCACTCGCAGCCCGGTAATATTGCAACTGTTATATTCTAAAGTATTATTCATAATCACATTACAAATTTATTAAAACTACTAGCTGTTACCCGCGACTTCGTCCGCGTGGTATTTAACACAAGAGTTTTTCTAGAATAAAAGTAGCCTAAGTTACTCCTTATTACATCAGCTATCTGCCTGTGAAAGTCCCGTCAAAATCGGTCCAGCCAATTCAGAGATTAGCCGAAACAAACAGACAGACAGACAAAAATTGTATTTCTTTTTGTTTTGGTATATACACCGTGTATACATCCAAATGCACTTAGTAAAAAGCGGTTATTTTAATATTACAAACAGACACTCCAATTTTATTTATTTGTATAGATGTATGGATAATAAAATTGGGTGTGTATGTTCGTACAGAGCGTCACGTGAAGCCTGAAGAGATTGGCTTGGAGGAGCCCCGGGGGGTGGTCGCGGAGGGCAAGCAGCCATTTCTAGTAGCGTTCTTCAAAAACGGGCCAAATCTCGGCGGCGCAGACGCCGGCGCGCGGCGGAAGCGCGAGGCGCGTCGCTGGCGCGCCCACGGCTACTCGGAGAACTACTTGAGGAATCCACTTACTGGTGAGCTGGTTGTGTAAATACGGGTCCATATAAATTAAAAATGCATATCATGTAGATTGTAGGGTACCTTACATTTGGCGTCAGCAAATATTGGCGCGGCTTGTGTGTCTACTTGTTTGCACATCCAATATATTGTTCTATGTACACATGGTAGCCTCAGAATCTGCTCTTCTTGATCTGTTTTCGAACCTAATCAAACGTTAAAATTAGAATTACAATACATTTGGTTCATGTTAACAATTTCAGTAAGTAATAAACCGATACTGTTATTTTTCCAGACACATCACATTGGACCACAAGAAGCTGTGAGATTCAGACTCTTTACGTCAGTTTCAAAGACTTGGAGTGGCAGGTATGTTATAGAGATTTCTCACGGACTTTGATTTCATAGTTGCAAATCCCGTCACGGACCGTGCCGATGATTTTCTCATATTATATTGTTATCTACATGTAACATGCCGTGTGGGAACCGACAACATTCCTTACATATAATTGATAGAACTAGGCGATACTTGGCGGAATTCCATTGTTAAACAAATGGTGGAAGAGGGAATTAATTTATTTTCATATCAATAACAGAGTCCGTTAATTGATTCCCCAAATGGCGAGAGTAGTAGGGGTAGTGGGGATGGCGGTCGGTTGGATTTATAAGGCGGGCTTTTTTTTTGCAATTATAAATGCTTTACGTCTTAGTTGACCTTTACAGCGAGCGCTATATGCGCTTCAGGCAGAAGGGTAGGGGGGCAACTAGCTCAAGGGCGCCTCCGGAGGCACGACTTCGGCTTGGGCTGTTGCCAGTGTGGGGGTTGACGACGGACGACTGCTCCTAGGTGCGAAAACGCACCTGTGGGCAGAAGATGTGTTTTATCGACATTGCCGGTCCTTACTGTAGATGATATAGTCTGGAGTTGCCACACATACGTGTATCCATCTGCCAAAGTGAAATGGCCTATAACCAAATAACGTCCATTGCGTAAAAATAGTTTGCGCAATATGTATGTGCTTGTTTTGTCGATTGTGTGACAGCGAGCATGGCTTTAGCGTGCGTGTAGAAATACATAGCCTCCCCCTATATTTGGCATAGTAAAATCAGTACCGAATCTAGCACTTATCTTCATACACTCTTGTCATCGGCAGGACTGGATCATAGCTCCGGACGGGTACGGCGCGTTCTACTGTAGCGGCGAATGCAACTTCCCTCTGAACGCGCACAAGAACGCGACCAACCACGCTATTGTACAAACGCTTGTGCATCTCCTGAACCCTACGAAGGTAACATTGTAAAGTAGTTTCTACTTTGACCCTCAACGAATGGAGTATAGAGCTAATATTTATAGATACTGTGAGGGCCCCAAAATGCGGCAGTATTTTAACGCGTTTTAAAAGAATGTTGGTTTTCTACGTGTACTTACGTGGCGTTATTTTTTTTTGTGATGTTATCGTTCTAGCTTGCTGGATTCCTATAATATTTTACACTATATATTTTTCCTTTTTGTACTTTTTCTATTGACACTAGGTCTAATACGATTCCGTTAGTCAATGTCGTAAGCTGTGACACGCAGGAGATACACTATTATTGTTACACCTTATATACCAAACTACCTTTATTATGTAATAATCAGAAAAACTTACCTATATTTTTATTTTAGGTGCCGAAGCCATCGTGTGCACCCATAAAGCTGTCACCCATATCAGTGCTTTACTACACCGATGACTCCAACGTAATCCTGCGCAAGTACAAAAACATGGTCGTTAAGAGTTGCGGTTGCCATTGACTTGATTGGAACATACTTTCATGAGAATCGCTAGTCTTAAAATTACGCTTCATAAGTATAATATGTAGTAGCTAGTTATGTAAAGAAATTACACAGTTATTAAATATATCTACAGTAAAAATCCGTCGTCTATTCGCCTTAATTTTAATAGCAGAGATACATTTATAAAACATACTCATTATACTATTTAAGTTTACTTAAGTTAAACCGTAACGTTTGTAGTTGCAGCTCACAAAATTGAACCTTAATTTGACATTAGGGTTGCATTTTATCTTATATATTACGTCGGTGGTCCTGTGCCACCCAGTATAAGCAGACCTACCTAAAATAAAAACTTCCTGACCCTACCGAGGGTAGCAGAGTGGAATTACTTTTATTCTGGCTTCTGGACATAATACCTATCAAGCAATTATTATAGATTCAGGTAGAATTCATCATCACATTGGTAGCTCACCCCCCTCAGGAGGATGATTCAGGCCCCTATAGAGACTTTCAATAGATAAATAGATATATTGAAAGTCTCCGTAGGGGCCTATTTAATGACTAATAAATATCTTTATCTACTCTCCGTCCGGATCCGTCCACAGTCATATGATACCTCGGTACGAAATTGACGTAGTCAACGAATTAAAACAAATGTCACAATGTGATTACAATCTTATTTTCTATCGGTTCCCATTAGTAGATAAGATAAGTCAAACTGGAAACGATTAATTCAATCACTTTATTTAGCAGTTAATTTATAAACATTGTAGTAGAAATATGGTATAGTGTCTACCTAGAATACGTTTATACAAAAACGTTAAATAATCATATTTTACAACCCAGTGCGGTAAAACTTAGAGAGAGAGAGCAGATTTTTTTGTAGTTATTCCGAAAGGATATACTAATCCTCGGACCTGCGCTTCTTATGCTCATTTATTATCATTATGTTAATTCAGAATTTCAATATGTCGACTGTGAAAAAAAAAATTTTAGTGCTTTATTCTTTTAATTAACATTATTAAAATAGAAATTCTTACTTCACATAATGATGAGAATGCGTTAAAGAAGCGCCGGTTAAAGGCATAGCACAATCGTTCTGAATCAGCCTGTATAGTATAATACCGAACAATAAATAAATCCAATGTTCCCTCACCGTTATGCGTCTCTCGTACATAGAAAACGTGTACAGCAAACGGATGTGCAGATAACATAATAAATAATGTATTTTTTTGCGCCGTCCATTACATCCTATAAAGCGTACACAACAATAAGATATTTCTGTTTTGACTAGATGTGTTTACATTCAACATTAGTTAAGTAAATATATCATTCATGTGCCAATCGACTGTTTTAAATTTTGTATAAATAAAATAATTTTATTTTGTATTTCTTTTTCATTTACTTTTTATATACTTGAGTGCGCCGAGATGTCTCTAAACCAGGGATTCCCAAACTTTTTAGGGCAAGAGACCCCTTTTCCAGAATGAACTGATACCTCCTCCACCACAGCCGAATTACTTTAAAAATCCTATCCCTAGTTATTTTCCGATTGATGCAAAATAATAATTTCATCTTGTACGAACTTGTGCACGCTTATCGACTTGTTGAGTTTTTTAAAAGTACAACAATGTTACTTCCTACTAAAATATTAGTCATTCTTATAAAAAGTTGCTACCCATGCGTAACACAACTTGTATTAATTAATAGGGGTGGATTTTTAGACCTCGTCAATCCCCAAAATCAGTTTTCATTTATGTCAACCCCTGGGAAACTGATATCGACCACTTTGGGAAACCCTGCTCTAAATTATAGAATTTAGTCTTAACTTGCGTAGTAGGTACCTATTGTTAAATACACGAGGCCAGCAATTAAAACAATTATTAAATAAAAACACAGTTGTTAATACGATTTGTAATACAGATTAATGAGTTGTTCGAGTACATATCCGTACGAAACTGGTATTTGTCTGTACTTACCTCCCTAAATTATAAGCAGACGTTTATGGAAATTAAATGATCCATATGCGGAACGAAACACGTATCTACATCTACAATAATAATAAAGAGGTTGGTAAAGTTGTATGTTTGTTTATTCGCAGAGCGTAAACCCCGGGAACATTGAAGGGATTCCTGGAACAGCCAATACCCCAAAGTCCACGCGTAAAAAGTCGCGACCCCTGCTAGTTTGTAATAAAACAATGAGCTACAGATCGATTTTCGATAAACCTGTTTTTCATCCTTAATGGAAGGCTACAAGAGTACTGATAGTCAACTTTACACTCGTGGCATGCATGCTACAATACACAAATATTATTCCATTGCCAATACAGTACTACTCTACTCGTATATAAGTACGTATATTAATTGTGTAGAACCGGTTATCCAACTTAAGTTTCTTCTATTAAAACTTAAGCTCACAAAGTTCAGGGATCCTATTTTGCACAGTTCATTTTCTTTCATTATTCGAGGTAACATTATGCGTCATTTCATCAAACGTATTAAAATACACAAATAACTTTATCTCTGTTTTTATTTACACTTTAAATTCCAGGTACCCAATCGATATATCGTCTTATATTTTATCGTTATCTGATAGGCATTCTGAGTCGTCTTTGTTGCGAGTCGCCTTTATTGCGAACCACGCGTGGATTTAATACTGAATCCTTTCGTTTTAGAATATTTGTATCGTGACCGTAAATTTTCTATTAATGTTTTTGTTTAGTGAACAATATTTAGCAGTATTCAGTAACAATGCCCCTAATCATAATTGTGTTACATTCGATAATAATACCTACATACATATGTGGGGTTATGAGTACTAGAACATAATTAATAATTGGTATAGCCGGACAGGTCGCGGGCGCGTATGTTGGTGTAACGTGGTAAATCTCAGCGACTGGGATTTCAAGGGCGGTGCAGCCTCCACGCCGATCCGACCACAGTGGATGGAGTGTTTCGGCGAAGCGGTCAGTGTCATCACTACGCTGCCGACGCCGAGCTCCGCCGCACGTCTGCGAACAGAAAATAAACAATGCGAACCACGCCGATCGACAATCACCACCTGTTGTGAATATTTTCTTTAGGGCCGTTAGTTGCGGGGCGCGAGCTTCGCATTTTTAAAAGACTATGCAGCTCATTACTTTTGTGTGTGCAATATTTTGCGTAACCGTCAGTGCCGATGTCAGTGAGGAAGCTATGGTGCTTCACAAGTGCTGTCCAGAAAATCAAAGCTTAATAAAAGTGTCGGACTCCGAGGAGTCGAAAAGTGTCTACGAATGTTTGGACTCTGATAGTGCCAATAAGAAGTATGGTGTGCATATTTCTCCTTTTGTAATCGGTGCGAATGTGCTCGTCGAGTACGGTATACCGGATCGGTGCGCCGGTCTGCACATGATGCAGGTGACATCTGCAGAACTAGATACACGATTGAAAAGTAGTAACGACCAGTGCTACGACAGATTGGTAATTGAAGTCGTGAATGGAACACTGAAATCATACATTCCAAAAGTTGTAAATTTAATATGTGTAATTAATGAGACCGCAACGAGAAATGAAGCAGGCACCAAAGTTATTGTAGATCAATTTCGAAAATGTTGCCCAACCGGGCAAAGCTACGACAGCCAGTATCATCTATGCAGAGGTACTTCCGCCTCCAACACTGAAAAATGGGTGGTAGAGCAAATGGAAGCGAACACTAATGAACTATTTGAGATAGAAATCGGTTTAGATTGTAAAATGGACGAATATGCTGTCGAGCTGAATGATGACATTTTTCCATTGAAATTAGAAGGCAGTAATTTATGGGTCCTTAAGAGCGATGGAAAGAAAGTGAGTGAGGTGCCGCCGGGGGAGTGGTGCGTGGATCGTGACTTCAACAAACAAGTCGGTCTGGTGGCGCGAGTGTGCACACGGGACTGTGCTAGCTATGGGGCATTTTGCACAAAGAAGTGCTGTCCCATTGGGTACCATTACCAGCCCCGAAGTTGTAACACTTTCAGCAGCAAATGTATACCCAATAATGATGACGTTCTCTTCGACTTAACCGAATATTTGGAGCCCGTGATACATGATTATCCGCATATAACAGGTACTTATTTTTATAATAGCTTATTTTCAGATGTTACTGTTATTCCGATATCGAGTAAATTATATGCACATGATCCTGGCTTACAATGTTAACAGTTTTGGGGGGGTGTATTTTTTTTTTTTTTTTTTTTTTTTTTTTTTCTACTAGGCCCGCCACACACTCCCACCGTATGGGGGTGTATGGCGAACCAAGTCCCAAATTAAAAAATCCTGTCCCATACCACCTTGCGATGTAGTTAGTGCGGGTTGGTGAATTCTAATATAATGTCCATCCAACTCAACTATTCTGTATTACCTACGAGTTTATTAAATCAGTCAGACTAGTTAAACAAGTGCCGAATATGACCCAAATGTGATAGTATGTTCAAAGTATGATAACTTTTTACAGATAAGAGACAAATCTTTGTTGTTAGTGATTAAATCCCCGAGGGTGGAGGTGGCGGTTATATGACGCTTAACAATAATTGTGTAACATATTTAAAGGAATCCATTTGTAGGCTACAATTTCAAACGCATCACATTCCCTGAAAAATAAAATAAACCTTCTGAAATGTTACATAAATGAAACTGTACTGGCTTGCTTTCCCACAGAAAAATGAAACACAGTGTACACATATATTTTATACATAAACTTGATCGTTATCACCGACTTGCAAACCCCTTAAAATAGTTTACACTATTGTTGTTAAAACTTATATAGTAGCTAAACACGAGCGGCTACTCGCTGCAGAATTCATAAGACCGTTATGAATTCTATTTGGTATTACTATCGTTACTATGGTTTTAGATGTCCAGGGCATCAGCACAGGGTTGCTGTGCAATGAAGGTCGCATAGCGATGAATAAGTCGAACCCGGACGACCGCCACCAGCTGCTCCCTGACGGCCGGCTGGTCTCCTCGATCAGTACCGGATACGACTATTGCTTCGAGACTTTTGACCGTCGGAACTGCCCCAACCATCGCGACGTCGTAGTCACAGCGATCAATTGCTTCATAAGGGCACCAGTTACTAAGGATTTCAGGATGTCTTTCGTCGTAAGTCTATTTTATCATTTACCTTAACGGCTTACTTAAAAAAAATACACCTCCTGATGACACACAAATTTAGTAGCTGCATATATCATTTATGAAAAAGAAATACAGTTTTTCTTCATCAAAAGAACGTCTATAATACTTACTGGAATATTATAGTATCTGTAGGTAGGTACATTGAGTGTTTTTTTAAAATAATAATCAAATGCGACATTATTTTAAGTACACAGAGCAAACTTGGCAGTTTGTTGTTTTTTTATCTGTCTATATCGGTTCGCGCGTCACTGGAAATCTTCTCGGCGGACTTCTATGAATTTTGCCATGGTGATAGCTTATAACCTGGGTCAACATATCAAAAGTACGGAGGAAGTGATAACCTATAATGTTTATATATATGATATTGCCTAAACGATAAACGACGTCGGGTACAACGCATCAGTACTAGTTCAATTTTGTTTTTTTCATATAACTTCTTAACTATCAACTAGAATCTAGATGATATAAACTCAATAAATTATTTCTCATTATTTTGGAGATACGATGCTACAGAAAGACAAATAGTTCAATTACCTCTTTTCCGTCAGGGGTTAGAAATATCTGTCACTACATTATAGGTACATTCAGAAAGTTCCAAGCATCGTAAAACTGAACTGTCAAATTAGTATATCTTCAAAGGTATATCCGTGTTAAATTGGAACAAACATGACGGGAATAGATTTTTTGTTAATGCACTACATTCATTAGCGTGTTATGGCCTACAGATCAATTCATCACACAGTCGGCTTGATGGGGATTCAGATAAATACGTAAACATTTACTAGATACGGCGAAACTGATTACGTTTCAGTACCTTTTCGTTTTCATATAGCTCATTGTGTATCTAGGGGGCAGTTATAGCAATAATTGATAGCCTGGCGACTGATAAGAAGTGGCATGATAATTAATTTTAATTAAGGGGACATTTGATTTCCACATTAATTTAGGCTTATCACAATTCGATATTGTATTTCGGTATTCGGATGTGGATGGTAAATGAATAAATATTCTTCATGATGGCATGGATTGTGGGAGAACGGATGACGGATGGTACCGATTAATTGGGTCTGATGCTAATTTATCCTCACTTACATTACACGGTTTAGCACGGGCCTCTCCACGATGCAGGGTTGATTTATCAAATGATAATCGTTGATAAAAAATATCGTCTAATATCTTAGAAGAAATTGGAAATACGACTTATCTTCCAGTTACGCGATGGCCCAACTTGACAATCGCTTCATTAAATAATTATTGTCAGACCTAGTCTCTAACCCAGAGTTAGAGAGATGAGACTTAGAAGAGCTCATACAGAATAAAAGACTAGCTTACTTATTAAAAAAATACCATTGAGAATGATCCAAGCCGATTCTAGAGATAAAAAAAACAATAAAGCTACAATAATTCCTCTATTAATCAATGGTTACGGTTGTCTGTGTCCCCGTAGACTAATATAAAACAAATGATTTAGCTATGAATGTGGATGTGATACATTTGCAACGTTTATTATACTTTTACAAATATAATTGCATACATTTTAATGCATGGTTTTGGTATGATTTATCGGTCAACTAGTCATAAAGTAAGTAGGTAACCATAATATGTCATATTCTAGAATCATACGAGTGTAATTATTTCCTACTGTTTTAGCGACACTCAGTGACGTAAATGATCCCTGGGGAGCCGAGCCTATGTGAAGCGAACGTAAATAGGTACCACCAACTTTTATTGCCCGCGTGTTTTAATTGGGCCAAAGACGTCCCCAAATTGCTCCCACTTTAGCCCACGGGATCCTCACAATAGGCATATTTGATGCAGCTAATAAGCATATCGAGCGTGTGCCTGGCGCTGACGCTGGTGGTCTACCTGGCTCTGCCGGAGCTGCGCAATCTGCACGGCCGCACCCTCATCTGCCATGTCAGCATGATGCTGCTGGCCTTCTGCTGTCTCGCGCGCGTCCAGTACAACAAGGTGCAGGATATGGGCGTGTGCACCCTACTCGGTAAGCCAAAAATATTTGTAAGTGTAAAAACACTAACGTTACCGAAAATACCCGAATCTACCCGACCTACTCAAAAGTATTAAAAACTTCTCAAATTATCCGAAAACTAATAAATTTACCCGAAACTTTTATATTCGCGTTACGTCACATAGGTACACGCTGTATATTTTTTTCTAGTTTCTTATATCAGTTGTGAACACTATTCAAATCGTTCATGATTGATTTGCGGTACCAAATTGTCTATCAATGAGAGTTTAATGCAAGAAGCTCTAAACCTACAGGAGTGTAGAGTTATTTACTGAATGAATATTGATCATTGTTTATAGACATGACAACTCAGTGTGGTCAATGAGTACCGCGGTATAAGTCATACTCAGTACCTACTTAGTACTTTCGAGCGCATGTAATTATAATTAGTAATAATAATATAATATTAATTTCCATAATCATTTAATAAAAATATATAAATATAATTTAAAAAATATAAAAAAATATAATAAAAATATTTAATAAATATCAATTTTTTTTTGTTGCGGTCCCAAACTAAGCGTAAGTTTGTATCTTGGGAACCTGGTTATGACATAATATATGAGACTTTTAGGTAACTTATAAATTGAAACTTACATCTAAAAACGAAAATAAAATTAAGTTGAATGAGGTGGACAATGCGACAATGTTAAGTCTTAAAATGAAATAAATAATAAAATAAATTCAATAAATCTAACAATAAAAAAATAAAATTAAACAAGGTGAAATTCAAATTTTGTGTGAGTGCGTGTATGTGTGTTTGTGTGCGTGGGTAATAACTCTATTGACGTTATCTGTATAAAGAGTATATTGTAGAATAACAAGTGGTTTATTATCGTCTTCTTCTTTCTTTGAAATGAAATGCGATGAAATAAAATGGATATGAATATGGCCTCACCCACAACTTAGCGGGTATTTTGCCAATGTCAAGTAATTAATAGCAATAACACATTCAATAAATACACATTATAAATAAAATAATGGATGTGACATGAAGATATGAAAATGGCGTGTCGACTGGTTTATTATCAAAATAAACATTCGATATACCTACCTGTGTAGAAATTATCGCATGTGTCATTAATCGTTCAAACAATTGTGAATGTGACAGTCCATTTTGCAATATCACTAACACACTTGTGTCGTACCCTATAGGTATAGTAAAAAAAAAAAAAAGGTAGTAAATCCAAAGTATCGGTAAATAAAATAACTATGAGATCATACAAAATCACTTAGTGTAGGTACCTATAGGTAGCTGTGACAGACAGGGACCTCGTATGACTTACGTTCTGAAACCACATTATTGAATAAGGATTCTTTCAGTAGTAACCACTTCATTCGCTTATAGCATAATACACCTTCATCCCTGTTATCCACGATGGGATAGGCTGAGGTGCACTGCAGTGTAGCCACCCACATTAAAAAAAATACAAACTCAAAATTTATATATATAAATTAGTACCTATGTACCTGAAAACAGAGTATTCTTTATATCCGATGACCTTCTCAGAAGAAGCTTACATCACGGAGGGAATCATTGTTTAAACATGATACTACAACAGACCTATAAGTTATTGTATATGAGTCAGATAGTTATTGGGATGAATAGCAATATTGATTTTTGAATCTGCGAATTACATTATTGACAAAATGTTGTGCGAAAGTTCGTCTTATTTCGTGTAATATTACAACAAAGTCCATTACTGGGGTCAACAGAAATAAAGTCTGCATAATTTGAAAGTAATTATTTCCTGACAATCGCTGAATACAGTGAAGCAATCTCGGGCAATATTACGTAGTGAATTGCCATATTTATACAAAAAAGGTTGTCCATAAAATGCCCCAAGCTCACCTGATATAACTGCCGTGACATGCAGTTTATAGCGCTTCATTAAAAACACAAATAAAAATAATTGGGGTCAGTTGCCATGTTTTGTAATTAATTAAATGAATGCTTTACTTTTTTACCATGATATGAAACATTTATTAAAATAGTAGAGTGTACCGTACTATTAGTTGTGAGAGTTATACCTACATACCAATGATGAAAGCTTATTTAAGACATAAGATTTAAATACGCTTTCAAATTAGCCGAGGGCAATCACAGCATACTGACGTACACCACTCATTACTTCACAGCGTAACATGACAGCTTCATGAGTAATTATCATTGATTGGCAGAAAACATGTTTAAGATGTTGCTAGAAATTTCGCTTTTTGTAAACGCAAGTTATGGATATTTGAATTGTAGCTAGAATAAATCGGGAATATTATCTGGCCGACAATGTCATTAAATATTCATCGAATAAATTATGTAAATTCGGATTTATGGCAATTAGTTACGTACTATCCCTTTCCCTTTGTTACGAGTAGGTTTTTACGTGTAGGTATATTATTATCTTCTTCAAGAAATAACTCCTATGTTTCTTATACATTTTCTGTAGGGCTGATTCATATCAATAATCGTTTAAGTAAGTTTCCACGCCATTTATAAAAAAAAATGTATCAATACAATTCGTAAGAGCAACGAATATTAATGGGTGATAACATGTAGGTGAGATAATTTGAGAGCAAAAGTATATCTGCAAGAGGGCTCGCCATTCGCAATGGATCAATTATCGCGTATTGTTTGTGCAGGGTACGGCATCTACTTCGGCTTCGTGGCGGCGTTCGCTTGGCTCAACGTCATGTGCTTCGACATCTGGTGGACATTTGGGTGAGTTTTGTTAACAATCAACACAAATATTTACACTGGATTTGCGATGCAAATGACGTGCGAATTAAATAATCATATTATTATACTCGACTGTACCTACCTACTCAGTCAAACGAGAATGTTACATCACCAAGTATCCCACACAGCAGGGCAATGTGCACTGGCGCAATTAGTATCTACTTGCCATTAAATCATTATTGTAGGTACCTGTACCAGACACAACGATTTCATTGCATACTTATATACTACATATTGCGTACTTAATTACCTACATGTATATTGCTTTGACTCGTTAAACTGAAACTTAAGAATAGCAAATATTTATAAATGTAATTTTGTCACGCTGGCGTGTAATTCAGTGTATTAGAGGGAAGATTTGTCCCAATGACACAATCATACGTTAAATATATGGTACATAGGTGCGCATCGTTGCCCAACAACTTTATGTTTAATGTTAAAAATATAAACACATTGATGTTCAAAAATTGAAATTAGTTCTTTATTCCCGATTGGATTCCACATCCAGATAGCGAGAATTTGTTTATTATTGAAACGTTTGAGAAAATATTTGATCGCGTGGTGTGCCAGACACAGCACGTAGCAGCTTCGACTACACACCAAAGTATAACACTCCATGTTCACTATGCAACCTATTGTTCTACACGAGCTTAGGAAAAAACCGTTTAACGAACTGCAGAATCATACTTGTGTATTGATGATCTCATCGTTCATTTGTTATTATTGAATGAAACGTTTTCAAACAGTAATGGTTGATATTGTTTCTTCGTAAAATAGTAATGCTTCCAAAAAATGTGTAAGAGTTATAACAATGGCTGATAGTAACAAGTCAATCAGTTAGCCGGCCTACACAACCGGATTTTATGGATGCGTAATGTTGGTGCGATCGGTACTTTACGTGGTCGCGGATCGGGAACACAGACGCTATGACTAACGATCCTCTTTAGTTAACACAAACAGTAGTTTCCGCAGCTTCACAATCCACAATACGTGTGCGAAGTTCACATATGAAATGATTTGTGGCTCTCATGTCATCATTGATAAAACAAATCCTTCGGGGTTTTACTCGAAGTCGTTTGTCCCAACGACCGTATGTTTGTTTTGTCTCGATTATCGACGGGTTTACCGACATGTGGGTTATTCAATATTTGCGCATGGCTTAAAATGTTTGATGTAGCACAGAGACGGGTAAAACTAATCTTTGTCAATAGGTATACATTTGTGAACCTTGGTCATGTTTTTAAAGTTAAACTGAATATATTATATGTAAAAAAATCATGCTCGCATGCAATACAGAGATCAATTAAAATGTTTAAAATCCGGGTCAATATACTTAAGTGATATCTTTTATTCTGGAAATATGATGGGTTCCCGCTGGATAACTATAAATGTATCACAAAATTATACATACATACTGAGTCAATATTACTTCTAAAGAAATTAAAGGTGTCTTCTAGGATGGTCAAACAGATTCATTTCTTAAATTATTTCAATGGTTAAACAGCTAAACCTTTTCGCCACTGTAGTCGCAGGCGCAGCTAATTTAAGTATATAGTTATAAACTAAAATAGACGAAAACACATAGTAAAATATTATAAATATTTATTAATGTAATTGACAAAGATTAGGTGGAAGGGGTGTTCGTCGTTTCACACCACAAGCGGTTCACACCATGGTGTGAAACGACGAAGTGTACTTTTTGAAGGCGCTGTTTCACACCATGGTGTGAATCAGCCAATGCTTTTTTAGACTTCGTCGTTTCGCACCATGGTGTGAATCAACCCAGGACTCTTTTTGGCTTCGTCGTTTCGCACCAATGATATTTTGTTATTATTTATTCAATAAAATATAAGCATGCACAAAAGTCGTTCATGGAATTATTTATTTATTTATTCATCCATTCATAATCTGGCACGGAAGCCAGCACTGGAAGCCAGAATTATGTTTAAATTTAGTCCAGTCATTATAGTAAGTTCACCTCGGAATTCGAGATACCCAGCTGTAAGTCTGTAAATACTTGTATATTGACACCCTAAAACTTGTCTCAAAACCTACATATGGTAGGGTGTACGCAACTATTAAATTTCAAGGTCAAAAGTCACAAAAATCGGTTTTTTGCCCTTTTTTTGTAAATATCTCATTTCCTATGGGTTTTTTGCTATTTGTATGTATTATCAATATTGTAGAATACAAAATTCTCTACAAATTTTGTCTAATTTTTTTTTTATACGGTGAACCGTTTTCGAGATAGAGGGCGGAGAGCGCGCGGTCACAGGATCACTTCAGGACCGGTGCCTCCGGTCGAAAACGCGCCATATATAGTTGATTAACTATCGATAAATCAATGATTATACATATTTGTAAATTTGAAAGAAAATTATATTGGAAAGATAATTATATATACATATACATATATATACATATACATATATTATATTATTTGTTTGAATAGTTAACTAAATTATTCGTTTATAATAAACTTTCATCAAAAAATCATCATAGTAATTAATTGTTAGATATGCATTTAATATAAATAATACACTATATCACCAACCATAAAAATCTAGAAGTAAAAATTGTTGGGTGCTATTTTGTCTTCAGCCGCATTTTGTGGCGAAAGCCAAAATGTTGGGTCTTGTCACATTTGCTGCCGAACTTATTGGATGACGGCTGGCAATATGTGATGGAAAAAAGTTCAAACACTACACACATACAGCTCAGCCTGTGATTTTCAATTATTACTTTAATTATGTAAGCATAATGACTATGTAGTAAAAATCGTTATATGTAAAAGGGTAATAGACCGCCCCCCCCCGCCGCCTCATCTGTGATTATTTATCGTTTACATTTTTACTATTTACTCTCTTTTATACCTTTAAGTAAAAAATGCCATTATTTTGATTCGTATTAATACTTTATCCAATAACAAAAAAGCTAAGTTATATACCTATTTTGTATTTTATTGCACTATTCATTTTATCAAATAACAGTTTTCTACCCATCTGTACAAAAACACATTGTATTTTCAAACTTTTGATATTGGTGCGAAACGACGAAGCCAAAAAGAGTCCTGGGTTGATTCACACCATGGTGCGAAACGACGAAGTCTAAAAAAGCATTGGCTGATTCACACCATGGTGTGAAACAGCGCCTTCAAAAAGTACAATTCGTCGTTTCACACCATGGTGTGAACCGCTTGTGGTGTGAAACGACGAACACCCCGTTTAAAAGGTTAGTAGCTAAATGGTATGTTCATATCGCACAGACATTTGCATACAATTTATTAAAAACGTGAATTACTAGCACTTAACAAATGGCTTTAGGCTGCGAATGATAATATACATACATGTAGGTATTAGGCTCATTGTATCTATTAATCAAAATACCTGCAATAAGGGCCCTTAGGGGTGCGGAATTGTAATAACACAAAGGTACGTGTAACATCCTCATTACCCTGAACAATCTTCAACAACTCCGGCTAAGCTGGGCCAAGTATGTTTACCAAACTTATACCAATATTTTCCTGGTATCCTAGTATTCTCTGAACACACATTTGTATATTAGCTCAAGAATGATAGAGGCCATAATAATATGTGCTTTATCATCTCACGAATAATAGGATCGGTCAATTTGTTGCCTGGTCATATGATTAGTTGCTAATGTTATAACGTGGTCGTGGTTTCATTTAATTAAAAAATAATACAATGTGAACTAATTTGCCGGTGTCTGTTTGTCTGACATTAGTATTAGGCGAACATTAATGAATAGTGACGGGATGGCACTCGCACTTTACGTGTCATTGTTAGGCGTGGCTCTAATTAAAACGACGCACCATTTCGCCGGAACGCAATATATTGTACTCACATTAAATGCAAAACAAAACACGGTCGCAAGGATTTGATTTCTTTAGTTTGATTTTATTTAGTTTTTAAGTCTGTTGCGCTAACGTTCATAAACCATATCTACTTATGGTAAATCTAAACGCGAAAAATACTCGTGGACCCTAGTTTTTGGGCTATATAACAATTAAAAACTATCCTTGATGTTTTTATAGTTATAAGCTATATGCGACGTTTCTTTAATATACGCGTAGTTGATTTTGAGATACACTGTGTTGGCTATTGAAAACCCATCGCATTTTCCAAGATTAAGGGTATTCTCTATTTATCCAGATTATAAGCTATCACCGAGCCAAGTTTCATCAAAATCCGTTAAGTAAATTTTCCGTGTTGTGCGAACATACAGATAGACAAATATTCTAAAGTATAATTTCACCGGAGTACAATTCTTTTAAAACATTCTATGTAATACACGACCAAGTTACAGTCTTATTATGCGTAGGCACACATAGATTTCATAGCTGAAGTGTACGTCATTATGCGATTAGTAGCAAGCAAACACACCTGGGTATCAGTCTGGGTACCTACCCTACAATAATGAGCTTGTTATGTTTCGAGCTTAGTTATCTGGGGTTTTATTGTTATCTGTGACCGGGTGCTTGTTATCGCATATTTTGTCGCAGAGCTTTATCCTAGCGATTAGTGAGTCGATCCCCGTGTCGCCACTAAATGGAAAGCAGTAAAAACCAATAAAGATGTATGTAGGTGTAATGGGTTCTCCCTCGCGTGTCGTGTCTACATCCACGCGGGGAATCGGCATATAAAATAAATGGCCGAAAGCTTTATTACTTACTAGCTGCGCCCTGCGGTGTTACCCGCGATTAAAAAGTGTGTCTATCCCGTAGGAACCGCGCAATTTTTCGGGATTAAAAGTAGCCATGTCATTTTCTGACCCCTAAACTACTAATAGCTATGCAAAAAAATCATGTCAATCGCCTGCCGGCTGTTCTATGAAAAATTAAAACAAATCTCTCCCACGGGATCCATACATTTTACCGGTATAAAAAGTAGCCTATGTGCTATTTCAGACTATAATCTATTTCCGTGCCAAATTTCATCCAGATCCGTTCAGCTGTTCTGGCGTGATGGAGTAACAAACATCCATCCATCCAAACTTTCACGGTATAATATTAGTGGGATGTTTCGTCTGTAACATTGTTGGTATTGGGTCATATTTATTTTTTTGATGACAAGATCCTTGAGACAATAGTTTAGGTGCCTTTGGTCTAGTGCCAAGGTTAAGTATGGCAATGATGTTACCTACTCTAAATTCTTTAGCTCGTATTTTATTTTTAAATCTTACTACAAGTATATCTACATGCAGTCAGTAGCTGTTAGGGGAAGGGTGCGATGATTGGACCACAAACTTGTGTATCTACATACCAATTTTTTCATCGATTTATGAGTTTTGTTGGATTTAAGATGTGTTATTTTTTCTTTGTTTTCATAAAGATGTTTTTGTTTTCAACTCTTTTTTCGTGCAGGTAAATCTCAGAGTGCTATTTTTGTAATTTGCCCCGGTTTTGGCTTGGTTTAGACATTGAACCTGCAGCTAACAGGTGGCGTATGTTTATTAAATATCTGTACCTCCATTTCAAAGAACCTTTAATTCATATGTAATGGCGGCTTAAGTGAACTGCATCGTATTGTAATTGGCAATCGATTATAAGTTTATATGTATTTAATAATAATAATATAATAATTCTAGCCTTTTCTTAATGTCCCACTGCTGTGGGCACGAGCCTCCCCTTAATGCGAGGGGGATTAGGCCATAGTCCACCACGATGGCCCATGCTGGTTGGCGGACTTCACACATCTTTCGAGGGGTTCTCTCAGACATGCAGGTTTCCTCACGATGTTTTTAAAAATGAGATTCGCACATGAAATTCCAGAGGTGCGAGCCGGGGTTTGAACCTGCAATCCTAGTTACCGAGGCAAGCGTTCTACCAACTTGGCTATCACTGCAATGAATTTACCGGTAGTGTTTATTGCTACAAAATTTATATTTTTATGTTGGTTTTAGGAGTGTCCGCACAGTACAGCCAATGCGGAAAGCGAGTTCCGAGCTGCGCCGTTTCATGTGGTACTCGCTGTATGCGTGGAGCTTCGCGGGACTGCTCACCCTGGTCATGTTCCTGCTCGACCGCTACCCTGTCGCCAGCTACCTGGACGCAGACATCGGCGTTGGCATGTGCTGGTTCGGAACACGTAAGTAATAGTTTAGGTGTTACGAAAACTTTATCATTTTTTTTGGGTACTATATTTTACCGTACCATAATATATTTTCATACCTTGGGGTCTGGGATATCTTTTGAAGGGCTACGTTTGAGATTCTCAGAAAAGTTTTTTTTTTAATATTAGTTGATAATTATAACTTTAGTCTACCTATAAAGTTTTTATTGTTAAATTAGGTATGTAAAATATGCATCACGGATGATGTATGTACATTATAGTAGATATAATTAATAATGCGATTGTGGGAATTAGCTACAGACTTCGTAATAGCTTCTTGGCCCCAGATTTATCGATTGACGTTTTATAAACGTTACTTACTAGGTACGCTACGCCAACTTGAATTTTGTTTTAGTTACCTAAATGCTATAGTAAGACTTAGGTATCTAAATCTGCTAAGACGTCAAATATTAAAAGGCGCCATGTCAATCTGAAGTGCGATCTCTACTAAGAAAATACCTACTATTTGGTTGATATTTTTATATGCGAGTATATCCACTCTTCTAAAATCAATAGCGATAGACACTATTCCTACTTATTTTTAGCTACGAAATGTAGTTCGAAGCGATGAGCTGAGAATGAATGATTACATAAATGAAATCAGTTGGTAAATAGTTTTTTTTTTTATATAATGAGAATGAGAGCTGACTTTGAAAAGCTGATATAGGGTGCTTCGATTACCAAAAAAAATAATTGTAATTACAGATGATGGCTATCGACAATAGGTATTTGATATGACGAAATATTACTAACAATTATTACCTACATATTAATTATGATGCTGTGCCAATTATTGAAATTATATCCTTTTAAATTACTGCTAATAAGATATGGGATTACCCATTATACATATGTGTGTTTATCGCAACTATGTATTTTTTCATAATTGAGCGTCAATCATAAGAGTTTTTTTTTAGAGTCGGAATCAGAATATAGTATACTTACAGTCCGCGTGATTCACCACTTTTTATATATCGGGTAGATACCCAAAATATTATGAAGATTTTCTTTTATGCGAACGTTTTGTTGTTGATTAATGTATATACACGGTAAACGCCCGCTGGTTTAAAGTAAACTCCTGGTAAAGTTCCGCGTATCATAAAAAATAATAAACACTCACCTATCTCGTTATTAATTCCTCAAACTGTGGAATTTTCACGAATTGCTGGATTCACCTATGTGATAATTATAAAATGGGTAGGCACTACAAGATAGAACATAAATATATAATAATGTAAAATTAAAGCTAACATCATTACATTAAACTGGTCGTATCGTAAAAATACTAAGAAGGCCGTGTTTTCGAAAGGTGATCAGTAGGATTATTGAAGGGCGAATTTGACATTCTTTGGTATTTCTATCATAACTAGTAAATATAGTCTTATGTGTAAGCATAATACCTAAAAAGCTAATAAATAACTCACGTAGTTACAAGCATTAGTGACATTGATGATAGCGGGGCGGCCAGACGGTTGACGCGTCTTCAAATTGTTAACACTTGGCCTAATTAACGAAAGCGAAGGCATTATATAAGTAGATACCAAGCTAAAAATAAACTAAACACTGATCACACGTTCATTCCGGATCAAATACAAAAAACAGAACTCAATATTCAGAGAAAAATCTATTAATGAACAGATTTGACGTAAAAATAATCCTGTGACGTCACTAGAATAAAAATGTGCCCTATTTTTTGGGTTCGTTTGTTGAAAGATCGAAATAATATTAAGTAATCATCATTGGTTATGCATTAAAGTACAGTTAGCTTACAAACGTTAGCAGGAGTTAGTATACGGTGTAGGTAATGGGCCGGTCTTAGAAGAATATCATACCTGTCGTGGGTAATAAAAATAACATTGTGAAGAGTAAGCAAAGCAAAAAGGATAAACATGACTTATAAAATTAGACTTCAAGCAGTTATTTTTTTCTCAAATCTCAAGCCTAGCCTTAGGCCATGCTTAGTATATATTTTCATCCAAAGGTTGCCTGGTAGAGATCGCCTTTAGTGATAAGGCCGCCCATTGTGACACTCGCAATTTCGCAAATTGCGAACGCATTCTTCTCTCTTTAAAAATCATGTCATATTTTCAGTCCAAAACTCCCAGTGGGACTGGCCACACTACATATATTTCGTGGTACCGATGGGCTTGATCACGTGCACCAACTTCGTGCTATGGGTGCTGACTGCGCGGCATTGCGCGCTCGTCAAGTCCGAGGTGCACCGCCTGCAGGCCGGTTCCGTGGGTGACCGCGTCAAGAGACGCTTTCGTGTTGATAGGGCCAAGTAAGTACCAATCATTCAAGGGCCAAGTAAGTACCAATCATCGATGAAGTATTTGTTGTTATAGTAGTTTCAGACAACCACTAATCAGATGATCGTGGTGCTCTCGATTTGCATTACAGTATATCTGACCGAAATCTAGTAATAAGATTACGCGAGAGATTGAAAGATTGATGATGTATCATCAATCTTTCAATCTAGGGTTTACTAGCTACTCGCTTAATTTACCTACCTACCTATTATATGTATCTGGCTTGGAAGCCACTGTCTTGGAACCGACCGGTATTTTACCTATAACTATCAAACATTGCCTCGACTGTTAGTGAACATAATAAATAATGAACACAAAGCAATGGATCGATGGTCGAACAAGTACCAAAAGGGCTGCGTTGACACCTTTGAATGGCTATAACTTTAATATGCTCAAGTAGATTGACCTTTCATTAATATGTATGTACCGAGTGCACCTATTAGACGAATATTCGTGACTAATACTGTGTTTCAACATTTCCCCGCGGGTTAAGCCGTAAAATTATAGTTCGAGCAAACACATTTCGTTCGTTTTCGGTTTAATGTATGCAATAACTAATAGCGGCAACCCCTTAATAACTTGGGTCACTTTGCATAATTAACAGTTGAATCGACTATTAGCTTCATGCATTATGGTCTTATGGACATGAATTAACATTATTTTATCATTACTGCAATAGCATTTATAGCTGCCGAAATCGCAGTTTAATAGGCCGTGCGTTGATTGCCAGATAACACTTGCAGGATGTAAGGACATAGGACTACCGACCAACAGACTCGGCCTGAATTACAAAATCAATACAGTCAATTCACAATCTCAAAAAAAAATAGAGAGGTCCTCCATCCTTTTTCTCCCGTGCGGCAGAAGTCGCGAGGAAATGCGGTTAGCGTTTTGGGTACGATACCGCATGGGCCAAACTTTTTACACTTTTTGTACTTATTAATTAGGGAAGCTTATCTGTTCTCTTTTTAATTTATATTTGATTAGGTATTAATGTTTTATTTACTCTTAACTTACACGAGAACAACTATATATTTAAAGAATTGATTAAGCGGAAGTCACGGTTGTGTTATATTTTTTCCTCCATGCATGACTATATATCCAGGTAGGTGCAGTTTACCAATTGGGTTTTTCATGTAACGATAAAATGGTATAATAGGTCAACAAGACCTTGGTTAACTTTTACTCATATAGAGAAACTGTGAAGCAGGCAAATAGAAATGATTTGGATTAATACAATTTAATTGTGTGATATCTTCTCGTCCAAACAAAATACCTCTACTATGCCTAAAGACAATGAAGTAAGTGTGAGCAACCAGGGCGTGCTGCCAGTGATAACATAGTGAACTGAGATGTGGTCGCTTACTGTGGGCCTCATAAGAAAGTTCAAGGTCGCTCAATGCGTATTAGAGAAACCTATGTACGGGGTCACACTACGCGATAGAATCGGAGCATATACTTTGAAGTACCGAGGATTCTAGAAAGGCTCTAGAATTGTGACGTTGTGTCCACCATGGGAGAAGACCCCCTCAAGGTGAACCAATGATATCACAAGTATCGCAAGAAGTCAGTGGACGTGAATGGCGAAGGACTGTGCTGTTTGGATGTCATTGAGGGAGGCCTATGTCCAGCGTGGGAAGTCTTGCCGCTAGTGCACTGATTAATTATCAACCTTAGATAAATACAGATTGAGCATATTTTCCGGAGTTTCAATCGTGATGAATCAACCTACAGGCGTTTTTACCGACTGTGGGTGTGATGGTGTAGATGAGTACACTATCATAAATTATGATATTGCAAAATCTCTGCGGAACAGAACGGATTGATTTTATTTATTTGGCAGGTACAGTTAGGCACATTTGACCGGATTCAGTCGTTGTTGTAATCCAACTACAAACTAAATTCATATATTTTGTTGATGAACACAAGTATAATATTGCGATGTGTGATTGTGTGTATAATATTGTGATGTGTGATTTTAACTCAACATTGTGGTATACTGTAAAGGAATTTATAATTCGTTTAAATTAGGAAGTGCATAGGAAAGCTTACTCTATGTATAGGAAAGATTAAATCATATTTCATACCAACAGAACAAAGTGGATTTACCGATAGCGAATAAGTACATTTAAAGTGACTACGTTTATCGGGTTTGACTCTAGTTTATTTAAACAGGATTTTATCTATACTAATATTATAAATGTGAAAGTTTGGAACAGAGATAGATTATAGTCTGGAATAGTACATAGGCTACTTTTTATCCCGGTAAAATGTATGGTTCCCGTGGGATAGATTTGTTTTAATTTTTCATAGCGCAAAAGATGGACATGATTTTTTCGCGGGTAACACCGCAGGGCGCAGCTAGTTTAAAATAGTGTTATGTCGGTACTTATTTCAAATTCGAGAAAGAAGCTCTTTTAAATTACCATCTTCTGTTGTCTTTCACATATATTTTCAACATTTTTGCGATAAGGAAAGTATATGGTATATTTGGTGAAGTTTCATTCAGTGATATCTTTTTCTTGCTAACTACGACGTGGCCACCTGATCCGGCCCGTTTTTTCTTGACAATATTTGAAGTCATTGGTATTATTGTTAATATTCGACTTTGTCAGGTACGTGCTAACTGGCAAGTTGTGGGTGGTGATGGGCGCTGGCTGGATCTCCGAGCTGCTGTCCACGCTGGCTTCAGAGCCGCGCTGGCTGTGGACCATCATTGACCTCATCAACACGCTGCAGGGCGTTTTTATCTTCCTCATCCTGGTCATCAAGCCCAAGCTATACTACCTCGTCAGAAAGCGGCTAGGTAAATATCGCTTTTATCAACAAACCAATAGTAATTACCAGGAGTAGTTAGTTACTTATGATAACAGCGAGAAAGAATTGAACTTATCTCGACGCGTTTAAATATATTCTACATGTTAGTAGAAGAGTAGTATAGGTCAAATAGTGTTGGGCACGGTCCTTCCATCAATGCGAGGGGGATTAGGCCATAGGCCACCATGCTGGCCCAGTGCAGGTTGGCGGACTTCACGCGTCTTTCGAGAGGTTCTCTCAGACATGTAGGTTTCCTTACAATGTTTTCCTTCACCGTTGAAAATGAGACTCAAACATTAAATCCTGGAATCCCAGAGGTGCGAGCTGGGGTTCGTACCTGCGAACCTCGTTACCGAGGCAAGCGTTCTACCAACTTGGCTATCACTGCTTGTTTATATGTAAATATGGCCATGGTTGTTTTATGATATAACATATGTGTATTACATTAAAAAAATATATATAAATGATTGCTGAAGTCATATGAGAAAAGCGTTATCGCGATATAGTAGTGTCAATCCGCAGTACTTATTTATCCTGTATAAAACTACCTATTCTCTGAGTCGTCTTACGAATTATTATTATCTATATTCGTGGGATTGATTGTTTCAAGTGTCCGACTCAGATACAATAACAGATATCTCTATTTATCATTGTTTTAATGGGTCGTATATGTCAGAAAAGATTTTGTTTTTTCAGGTTGTTCAAGGATACCGATTGAATCAAGTATATATTAGTAAAATTAATTGAACGTTGTACTGTCCCTTCTGTGCCTATAGTCTGTCTTAGTAACGCTACACCCGACGTAGCTTGCACCACAAAGTAGATATTTCTGCACCCGAAATGTTTGAGTTCAACTAACCCTTCGCTCTATTAACAATTGCGCACAACTAACCTAGAACGTAATTACGCTTATCATCAGATTTAGTACCTATCTGTATGGATTGTTGAGTTATAATTTATTAATTCAGATATCGCTATCTAAGTGCCTATTTAATTAATACTGTTGGTTAATGCCATACTTCTTTATGTGTCCCTAAACATTTTTGTTTGATATAGGCTGTTGGTTTCAAAGGCGATTTTAATGTTTTGTGGGATGACCGTAATAAACTAATGAGGGACTGTTTAGTTGCATCCACAACAAATAAAATGCAGTGTGATTCAGGAATGGTATACTAATCTTCAAACTTGCGCTTCTTTAGCGTATTTGTAATCATTACGTAAAGACAGAATTTCGAAATGTTGTTTTCTTTTTAAATTTGCTCAAAAGTAATCACAGTTGTCATTTTGCGACGACAGCTTGGTTGAGTGGTTTGAGCGTAGAACGGTCGGGTCACTGCACCGGGTAGTCGCGGATTCAATTCCCATCTGAGCATATTTCGGATACGATATTTTCGTAATTTGCCCTGGTCTAGGTGTTACTAGGATCGCCCCCAGTCCATTGTATGGTACTCATAATACAAGCGTTGATGATTCTGGCGCCATACAGTTGGTGTGTTTGTCTGGCGATATTTATTAGGAACAAAATTTAGTTTTTAACTCGACTAATCGAATTATGACTTCACATAATGATTACAAATGCGGTAGTAAACGCTGGTTTAAAGGTTAGGATACCCTGTCTGAATCACATTGTATATCAAATGCCATATCATTTCAATGATCGTTTCATCGTAGTTAGTATTTGTGACTAATAATGTAACTAATATACGACAGGGCTGGAGAAGCCGGACGCTGCCAAGAACGGCGCGAACTCCTCGGGGCGCACCTCGAGCACGTTCCTGTCGCGAACCATCAGCTCGGACGAGCGCGCACTCACGCGCCTCTCCATACAGAATAACGTCAAGCATTCTTAACTTCATCACATCTACCATAACACCGCATACACACAAGCGACACCCTTGAATATAAATTAGACACATAAAGTACCTGCTTTTCCTATGTTCATTATGTATTATTCCCTCATGTGTGTGTGAGGCCTATGACTCCGCCGAATTTTGGAACGAGATTAGAAACTTACCGATAGTATCCACTCTTTCTCATTGATAACGGTCTAAGTAACGACATTATTGTAACAGGAGAGTAACGATATAAAAGTTTTTTTATTCTAAATCTTTGTCCAAAACTTGGTAGCAAGCACGAATACGGTTTGTCTTTTTCCGTGAGAGGTTTTGGTTAAAATTGTTCTAAGATATTGTTTGGATCTATTTCCACGCTTTGTGATGGTATTTTCGCATTAGCATTTCAAGTATTAATCATTGCCGAACTACGTCACGAAGCATTTTTATATTGGTCTAGTCATAAAATAAGCATTAGGTTTAATCATTCATTGTATTTTTAATATACTTACTGACGTGTAGTTTCATTTCAAATTACGCTTGGAATGTACGCTAGGGCCTAACAATAATTGCATTTGGCAGCTAACATGCCTAGGTGTTCAAGCGCTGTAGAATAACGCCGTTGATAGAAGATGAAAGATTAAGTTAAGCGACATTTATTAAGTGAGCTAGCATTACATTATAAAGACTTTAATAAGCCGTTTTAGTTTATATATTATTATATATTTTGTCAATTTCTATTAAAGTTTATACGTCGTTTTTTCATCGTCGTCGTTTAATCATCGATTAAAAAAATCAAATCAAATTAAAAGCAAATCTTTTTTTATAAGCGCTTTATTATGCGTTTGGTAAAGAACCATTAGGTATTTAGGAGACAAGTCACATGTTTTTGAGTTATTAGCAATTAGATTTTACCCGCAGCTTTGCCTGTATATGTTTAATTATATGGTAGTACTATAAGTGTAGTACTAAGTACCTAGTATTCGGTTTTCCTTTTACAACGGAATACGCGGCTATACTGTGGAGTCGATACTTGATTTTTTAAGTAGTTTCCAAAGTTTACTTTTGTAAGCATTTTCCAATCCATGAAATCTTAGTTATATTAATTATTGTGATAAGATTTCTTGATTTTGCTGGTAAAAGATTTTTTTTTGTAATTTTTGTCGTTACTTCCGGAACTTTAAAGCGAATTCACCTCAGAATTACCGTTGTTTTTTACCCTTTGACCTGTTAAGGCAGTATTTTGTTATTCAAAACAATTCATTTTTTTCTTTGACGTGTTAGAGACGTACTTAGTGATAAAGTATTATTCACTACATTTGAATTGATAATAACGATATAATATTCATTTTCCAACTGAAGTACCTACTTGCATTACGGGAAAACGCAGTTATATTTAACTATCAGATGTATTTAATAGGTCATTGTTATATGAATGATTGAATATTGTGCCAGTCCTTCTCAGAAACTGTTGACATTTGAATCAGTAGGTACCTGTTTATCCGTTTTTATATGTTTTATGATTAACTATAGGTATGTATACGTTATAGTAAGCACTTGTAATCGTTTTCAAAGTAAAACAAATGAAATGATGCCATAATAATAAAAAAGTATAAGTTATGTAGGTAGGTACCTACAGGTATAGTACATACCTACTATACACTGCCATAGTTACTCAAACAGCATTTGTTACTTGTACTTATTGTATACTTTATCTATGTATGAAGATTTACTGTTTTAATTTAAGTACGACGTTAATTAAATTATCTTTAGCAAGATGCCTGCACGAATCTATATTTTAATTAGAATAAGAAAAATGTATTAGGAAAAGACGACGAAATTAAATATTTTTCATTCCATTGTATATGTTTATAGTCTTGCTTCTAACATAATTATACCCATTGCATTATTGGGAACCGGGTAGGGTCCCAAGTCTACAAAATGATCGTTTACCTAGCTCTTCAGCCAACCCATAGCATTATATGTTATCCTATTATTGATTTCTTGTGTAGTTAATAAACAGAGTTACTTATTTATAAAACAAAGTTTTTGGATTTTATTTTGTTTATTTTATGTTTTTACGTTCCCAACGTTTCGGGTGCTTTACAGCATCCATGGTCACGGGACGACTGAGGTGTTTGACGTCCTAGTGTCATAGTATGGCGAAAAAACATAAAATAAACGCGATAAAGTAAAAAAAAATGTTTTATTTGAATGTGTAGTATTCGCGTAAATATAAGAAATCAATAAGGGTTACTTATAGCTAAAATAATTATACAACAATAACCTTATACGTAATTATTTTATTGCTTTTTCAATTATTAATTTGGATACTTTTTTAACAAATTATGAAAATTTATCTAGAATGGGTCGAGGCCAGACTCGTCTTCGATCGTTACATACATCTTATGTTGTAGAGTTGACAGTTGTATAAGAGTTTACTATAAAACTGTACGCGAACATAGGGACATTGGTATATTGTTTCCTATGTAACGTATTATAACAATAATTGGTCCCAAATAGTAATTTCAGCTATCCCTGTATGTAAAATGGTATATACAATTATTAAGCTCCTGCAGTAAATCCTGCACAAAGCTTTATCAACTTGTACAGGTAGGTATATTTTGATGTATAAAAGTCAAAAATAACATTGTGCCTCTCCATTAATAGCTTTCCCATGCATTACATTTTCTGGCGCATCAAGCTATACAATCTATGGTATTAAGTACTTATTGACTAAGTACGTAAGTGCAGTAAGTAATTAAGTGTTTGTATATGCACTTTTAGAGCGAGTAAATTTCTTGTACACAAACTACTAATATACTTAGGTACTTAAATAAAACAAAGACACGCTATACAACGTCTTGATTTAGTACATAGATTGTACCGCATAACGACAGGACATTGTCTGTTGTGATACCATAAGATCAAACAGTGAGTAGATGTGATACTGTGCGTTTGTACTCAGAAATAATATCCCAGAAGTTACTGCGAAATTGACCTTAAGTTAGTCCCTTTAAAGTCAATTTTGCATAGAAATACTAAGCTCTAGCGTAACTGTTTGTTACGGCTCTGCATCTGTTCCGTGTTCAAAAAGAAATATTATTATGTGGGAGTTCGCTGCCCGATATCTCGGAGTGCTTCAGCGCTGGCGTCACATCTACTAAACTCTCTTTGTTTAATCTTATAGTGATGCCTTAACTAACTCGACTTCTTAAGCAGGTAAGTAACAATACTGATCAATCACTATTTATAGTAGAACGTTTAAATACTTAATAGACAAACGTACTTAAAGATAGACATTATTATAGGTATATTGATAGGTTCTTAAAATAAATTTAATAGCGAGGTTAATCTAATTCACTAAATAGTTAAGTATACACCTTTATCACATTTAATTGAATTATTAATAATACGATTCCTATCCTAAGGACCTTTAACATTAACAAAATATATAAATATAATTTGATTTGAATTATGTCTTGTTCACAAACACCATGTGTTAGATAAAAACTGTACAGACAAACACAGTAACAACGCAAAGTTAATAATCATATTACTGTGTTCGTAACAATGACCGAGTCTCACTGAACACCAACACTGGGATGGACTGACGACCATGGATGGATGGATGATCTATATTTACCGGGTTGTAGTATAGCACAATTATATTTATAGAGTTTTTAATAATTAACTGACAGTATTATTTCACCATAATGTGTTCAGGTTTATTTAGTATGTAGGTAATAATAAATATAATATCGCCAGAGGAACATATCAACTATACAGTCCGACACTAAGCAACGATTGTATTATGGGTACCGTGATATGGACTGAGGGCGAACTCTGTATACAATACTTATATAGATGTTAAACATACACGACTCGGGTACAAACAATCTTGCTCATCACACAAAGTTTGTTCCTACCAGGATAAAAACTGCCTATTAGTTGGTGCATAGTTTAATTCATTTTAAATACACTTCTAAGCTCCTTGAAAATTACCCCTACAAATTCTATTAGCTTCTTGTTTCCGTTCATGATTAATAGGCTATTATAAATACTGATCAACTTATGCTGTTAAGAACTTTTAAATATTTAGAGTCAGCGAAGACGTCGTATCATACAAATAACTTGTTTTATGATCTGTGGCGCAGACCCAGCGTACAGTCCAATTTAAAAGTTCATAATTTTGTATTTACTATTAAATTATATTTCCTAAGCTTTCAGAAGGAAATATATTTCATTAGAATATTAAATTTTAAACATGTATCACAATTAAATTGGGCTACAGTACTGATAAGAGCATCTCATTATAAAATTGTTAAGAAAGTGCCTAATAATACTTATAAACTATTACCTAAAAGACTTTTGTAACATTTGAATTCGGCAATTAGTAGTACACTTATTAACAAGTTCATAAAAATCAAAACATAAAATTAGGTGCGAAGTATTCCAATAATTATACATCGAAGCGATTTGTGTATCAAATAATAATATGTATCCCGACATGGATGGGGTCTAATGTCTCTTTTTCGATTCTTATATGTTCGTTCGCTGATACAACCATAATAACGAATATTATTTCTGAGCACTAGATAGGAGCTATTATATCGACCCCACTGGAAAATATACCATTATACATTTGAATAAAACGTGTTATTGCAACCATAAATAATTCATCGTAATTCATAATGTACACAGGACGGTTGTTCGATATTCGTAAGTAAACCAAACCACAGACTATTTACATAATGCGATTGTGACTGCGCTTTAATACGTTTCCGTGTGCGTGCAATAATGCCCTTCTCGACTACCAACGTGCGGCCCATCTGGCAACCACGGGTCCCTGATAATGTGACCATAAAAGTCTTACTTTAGTAGTGTGTAGTGGTGAATGTGTGTGTTCACCACATTGTAACCAACATTATTTAATAAAAGGCGTCTAAATATGAATGTCAGCAATTTATGTCTTGGTTAATTATTGTCATTGTGGATCTACTTACACAGTCAAGTTCTAAAGAATACTGGATATCTAAAGCAAAAAAAAACTGTGATCATGAGTGGTTGTTGGGCTGCACGGTGATGGGCGCAGGCGTGCTGTTGGCGGCGGGCGGCGCGAGCGCGGGCGCAGGCGCGGGGCTGCCGGGCGGCGAGTGCGCGCGCGCGTCCGCCTCCGCCTCGGCGTCCCGCTCCGCCACCTCTTCTTCGTCGATGATCGATATATCGCGGATCGAAGGCCGGTGCGAGCGTCGCCAACCTGAGGAAAATCATCATTGATTAGAATTCTAAAAACACTTGTTTTGGGGTTCAGAGATGTCTAAATAGCAAATTGCACCAACAACTACACTTCTATAATATAAAAAAAATATAGATTAAACGATACCTTTAATATTTTATTATTTCTTTATGAAATGAAATGTCATAAAATAAAATGGAATACTTTGCAATGTGCCCTCACCCACAAATTAGTGATATTTTGCCAAAGTCAATAAATACACATTATAAATCATAAGCAAACATCGAGTTACTGGAATTTTGTATCGATATACGATTGTATGTAAATATTGTATTCGAGCTGGGTACACGAGGTCGAAGTTTATCGAGTCATCATTGTCAACAATATGTATGTATCTAACTATTATCGTCAGTATGCATCACAATGCCGAGCAGACTATACGTCGTTATTGTAGTTCTAGCTTTAATAAGTGAACAGTGCAATTCATTGCAAATTAATAAAGATGCGTTCAACGACAAGTTGCCAAACAGTGTTCTGGAAAATAACCCAATTCAGTTTGTAGGACCATTAAAACCGAACAATGAATACGATGAAGGCATTTCACAGGATACGGATAAATTACATCATATCTTTAACACAAAACGAGACCAGAAGAGAGATATAACACTGGTAGACTCCGGAAAATACGAGGACGCAGTTCAAACCAACAAACAACGGAAGAAAAGGCAGACACAGCATGGATATACACCTCTTTACCCACAGGTGCCGTCAGCACCACCTTATAATTCCTATCAACCTTATTACAATCCTCCCGGTCAAAACCCAGCTTATAGGTCACCACAGAATCCACACTTACCTCAACCATGGAATCCAAATTTAGCAAACAATAATCATTCAGGTTATCCTTCTGCTCAAGGCTATAATCCTCATAACTCTTCCCGTCCTTACAACTCATCCCCAGGATATGGTCAAAATCCTTACAACTTCAATCCTGGATATCCTCCTCAAAATAAGCCTGTCCTTCCTTATAATACTACGAATACCCGACCTTACTCAGGTTATAGGCCTCCGAATACAACATTCCATGATTCCAGTCAAGGGCGACCTTATAACAACCTTCATCCAATCATTTCATTCAATTCCAGATCTCAACAGCCACCGAATAATCATGCCCAGTATCCTGCCTTCAATAATACTCGCCCGAATATGCCACAGTGGCAGACTTCAGCAAACTCGTCCTACCCAGGTGTGCCAAACTACAATTCATCTCAAGGTCAATATCCACAGTACCCATCTTATTCGAGAAATTTGACGAACATCAATGATCCAAGTCAGCGTCCACCTTACTATCCTGGGCCAAATGGGCAATACCCCATACACAATGGTCAATATCCTAAGCCGAATTCACAATACCCCGCGCCGAACGCGCAATATCCCGCACCGAGTTCGCAGTATCCGGCTCCGAATACGCAGTATCCTCCGCCGAATGCGCAATACCCCGCGCCGAATGCGCAGTATCCCGCACCGAATGCGCAGTATCCCGCACCGAATAAACAGTATCCCGCGCCGAATGCGCAATATCCCGCGCCGAATGCGCAGTACCCTGTGCCGAATGCGCAGTATTCCACGCCAAATAGTTCATACCCTACCCAAAATGGGCAATATCCTACATCCAATGGGCAGATTCAAGGAAACAATAATTTCCATCCAAATTATCCCTCGTCTAATGGACAAGGCTCCATGTACAAATTCGCGAATACGTTTAACCCCAGTATACCCAATACTCCCCCTCACAACAATGATCAAAATCATTTTTACTATCCTCAAAGAAACACAACCGAGTACGACCCCAGGAAAACACCATCCGAATATTTTTCTAATCACTATTAATCGTATGTTTCCGTGTGTAAATGTTAACTTCCATTCGAATTATATGTCAACCATTGAATACATTAAATAATATTTTACCAATTGAGACATTGTTTAATTAATTAAAACAACAAATAAATACGGTGAACGCATCTACGAACGGCAAAACGTAGCACCCAATCCCTACAAATTGGTAAGTGCAGAGGCAAATTGGCTCGTCATTAACATGCCAGTTGGGAGAGACCCTGTGCCAAGTTACGCCGGTCGTATAGGTTTTAAGAACCTATTTCGGAAAATAATATAGTGGTTAGTTTTTATGCCGTCACCGTGTATATTTTGCCAGTGTCAAGTATAATGTGCATATAGCGAGTGTTCTACCTTCCATGACAGGCGGTTTAGTGGTCCTGGACAGCAGCTTGGGCCCCGTCAGTGTGATGACAATGGCTCCAATGGGCGCGGTGATAACGATCGACAAGATGCAGACGGTAATTACTGTCTCAGCGTATTCCAGCATAGCTGCGTGATTCTCGACGCCGGCCATCTTGCGAACTTCATCCAGGGCTACCGGCCCTAGGGCGGCCTGGAAGTAAACACGCCACATTTTAGTACGATAAATCATCTGTTAATTGTTTTTGTTCCTACAGCTTGGTTCTACAACATTTATAATGTTTTAATAATATGGATTATGCACATCATAGTGTACCTACTTTACAGGTATACGCGATAGTTAATTCACAATATCACCAGAGCAATGGCTTGGACCTTTACGAATGGCAATTGCCACTTAAGAGTATCTTAATAGTAGAGTTTATTGACCTTTGGCTTTGAAATATTTAGCACTCAATCTTTTGTTGTCTTTTGGTAATCGGTGTGACACTCAATAGACATTTAGGTCAAGGAGTGACTCGCTAGTGATGATAACATAATTTCTTGCCAAAGTTGCTCATTGTTTTTGTTCCGCACCCAATATCAAAGCAAATTCAAGTAAATGCCTTTCTTCTTCTTTTATATATTCGAAAATCGGCTGCAAAATAGTGGCATTTTAGCCAGTGTCAAGTAAAATATTTTTTGTTATATTAAATATAAGTACCCCTGATGATAATAATGATGTTGATGGCGATGATGATGATGAAAATAACCCCTATCATTAACGCTGTGGATACTTATAGTATAATAGTTCACCCGTGGAAGAAATAACCCATGATCCTCGACTATAGCACAGGACTCAAAAACGAGAACACATTCGGTGAGACAATACCAATCATTACCTGTACAGTTGCTTTAGCCATCCATGCGAGGCCGACGAAGATCTTCTCCCTCATGTTGAGGTTGCTGCGCACGGCGCACGCGCTCGTCACCAGCGCCCGCAGCACCGCGCATGCGATCAGGATACCGCCGCCAAGCAGTACTAAGTGTGGTGCTAATTCATTGATCTAAAAAAAATAACAATGCATTTGCACATTTTTATAAATAGTCACACCGCGCTCATGAATATTATACCCACAGACTTGTTTAGAATTTCAGACGTAACGTTGCCACTAGCAAAGTGAAGCTACTTTTTTTTATACATTTGTATTGATCAATGTTACCATATAAGTACTAAACTTTATGCGTAGTAAATGTTCCGGCCATGTTTTATTCGTAGGCTAGTCAAGAGTTTTTTAGTCTGAACATTCTTGAAGAAAGAAGTTTGTGATTATAGCACGAACAAACGAATACAGTGTAACATGCAAAGTAACATTCAACACGTGTCATAGCAGTCTAGACGCATCGCGTCCTCGAACCGCACGCTTACTACGAAACGGACTTCTCACGCGCACTCCATTCCACCCATTGTACTCTTCCGAATTACTTAATGCATTTTTATGTTGGCAATTGGCTACAAAATAGTACCATTTTAGCCAGTATAGAGTAAAATATTTCTTCGTCATTTTAAATATACGTATCCCTGATGATAATAATGATGTTAATAACATGAATCTCCTACCCCAATAAATAAAGCTGTGGATACATTACTGAAAATTTACTAGACATCTTGGAAGAACTCGATAAGTCGAGCTATAGTGTTTTATTATAATTTCCTTCACAGGTGCACGATTATGAATACACAATGGTCAATAGCCCACTAATATAACAAAGAAACACAATTCCCAGAAAATAAACCATAATTGATAACTTCATCGTTCATCTTCCCGCCAAAAAGTTGATGCACATCTTGTAATATAAAGGCACGGCTCCATACGCCAGGCGTCTACGCTAATTTATTACAAAGTGTACCATCTTGCATTTTAAATTGCAGTAATGTGTACGGCAAAACCTTGCATTACACATGTAAAACAAAATAAATACTTTGAACGTTGTATTGCATGTTCTAATTCATAAACCCATATTTTTTTTAAATTGCGTCCCTTCTAATTAAAAAAAAATTGGAATGCCAAATAATCTAAAAATAATTTATTCGTTTTAAAAAAAAAAAACTTTATCCATTGTTTTATCAAAGTGCATCAAAAGTATCGAATTATTTTTTGATGTGATGACTACATTTGGAAATAAAAATAAGTCTTTAAATGGTGTTTGACTTATTTTTACACGTTAGTAAAAACGGACAAAATAATTTTCTATTATAGTTTTATTATGACTGACTATCATAAGCTTGAGGCCCGAACAGAACGATAGACAGATGCGTTCATAAATACTTATTTATTTAAATAAATGTTGTATACTTACAACAACTTGGGCACCAGTCACCGCGAAGAGCATAGGTTCAAAGAACATCCAGAATATTTCAAAGGCGGTTGCGACGGGGTTATCTTCGAGCTCCCAGCCGAGTTCTGACCAGTTTTTACCAGCTACAAAAGCAAACGCGATAACTGCAAGCGGACCTGAAATAAAGATTGTATAGTAGGTTTAAATAAAAAATTAATCATATTGCCACAAGACTTATTAAAACATAGGTACTATTAGACTTCACAGATTGCTATGAATGTATATTCATTGCTGTATTTAACAACAAAAGCTGACCAATTTGAACTGTGAGAGCGAGATCGCTAGCTATATAAATTATGTTTTGGAAAGGAACAGATGTTATATTTTCTTTTGCTGTGATATTAGAATAGGTATTCCATGTGGTAATCAAATTACTTTGCCCAATGAACACACAATTAAAAAAGTTGAGATGATTTTATCGTAACTCATCATATGAATAATCCAAACTTGTTTTATTGGGTGTACATTGAATAAAGATATTAGAAAAGTAGAATATCACCCCTAGTAACCGTTTATTTATAGGTAGTTATTATAACAACAATTTTGTTATTTAACAAGAGGTGATTGTGTATAATAGTATAGAGTATCCTGTTATTATCGTGGTTCTAATTTTAGACAACACAGCTTAAAGCTTTTCCGTAGCATTTAATTAACCTTCAGATCAGGTAGGTATAAATGCTTATAAGAATAATAATGATAAATTTATTAAAAAAATAGATTTCAAAACATATTGTTTCCTTGATTTTTATATTAGGTGTCCAACACGCCGGTGTGTATACAACAAGCTATTGTTCTAGTGAAAGGCAAGTAGACCGCGGAAACAGCCATATTGTTGACTACAGTTTTTACGATTACCCAGTCAATAAGACGAACGTGCTCGTCTTCTGGGCCGGCAGCCAACCACGTGTTTGTAAACTTGAACGAACAATGAATTATGTTTGCACCTACGCATGGGTAAGAAAAGACGACTATCTGTTGACAGTTTTGATAATATTATGAGGTCTTATGAGCCGATAAAGTCCACATCGTATTAGCGATTGTCTAGCGAGCGTCCGGTTAATATTTCAACCGTAGTCATAAAAACTGCATCAATAAAAAAGTGTATTTATCGATAATTACTGAAAATCGGTACATCTCAATAGCGAACCCTGATCTACGGTCATTCCCTTATAGCGTAGTTTGTGCTAAAATGTGTGACAACACTCACCAGCGCCACCCCATCCGATTTCTTCAGAACCCAGTACAGACACCAGGCCACCGGTGAGAAGCAACAACACGCGAAGAGGGACCAAGAACGCGTCGCCGCGCTCCGGAATAAACTTTACCGCGTAACCGCACAACACACCGAACGCGATGCCACCGAACACACTGCATGGACCCTGAAAAATATCATACTTCAGTAATTACAGAAATCTATACAAGAACTATTTGAATTCACGAACCTCAAGTTCAGAAAATATTTAGCCCCGAATTTATAGATGTTATATAAGTAACTTTATCAAGCGTCATATAGTACTGCGCAAAGCAAAAGTCTTGTGCGCAGTACTCTATGACGTCTGATAAAGTTATATAACGTCTATAAATTTGGGGGTTAATAAAATTAACAAAAGTACTTATTAATGCCATTGGGAATTAACAAAAAAAAAACTGTAAACATGCAATAATAAAGAAATAAGTCCACATTAGTTTAGCTTTAGAATTAACACGTCTGTCTGAGCCAACACCTTTTCCCACGGTCACACACAAGTCCATATTTTTAATATATACCTAGTCATATACATGTATTTGTTCATTCTGACAATTGAGTGAGTATCTACATCAAATAATAATTATATTGTTGGCTCATAAAATATTGAATCAATACTATGTTCGTCCGTCAATCCGCTCATTATTATGTACTCGATGATTTAGTTAATCTTGATTGCATACTTTCCGTATGCAAAAGAATATATGGTAATCAGTTCCGTAGTTTCACTATTATGTATTATATAAGGATAAGGGCAGAATATTCATTGCCTATTAAAGTAGTACTAAGTGTCCCGCGCCAAATGCGATCACGGTGTCGCCATGTTTGGTTGCTAGTTGATAGCCTTAGGTAAAGATGCCATATAAATATATGAAGAGTGCAATGGTGTTGCGCTTAGTATTGTACGATTCGAATAAGTACTCCAATACACTATTGAACATGGATACGACTATTTAATTTTGATTCTCGAGTATTATAATCTTTAGTATCATATATAAACGCGATAAAATCCTTAAAAATATTTTTATTTCAATCTTTAGTATTAGTTTCATAATAAGGCACTTTTTGTACTTCTGCTTCCTTTCACTCTGCCTTTTTTAAGACTTTATTTCAAAACCTTTTCCACTATATCTTTCTTTTATCATCTTCTTGTGCTGTAGGTATCCCATACCTACGTCCATCAAAGCTGCATACTTTTTGTGCATAGCTATATGTAATAAAATATGTCTGTAATCTTATTCTGGCATCTATGAAATTAACTAGTTCAGAATATGACTTGAACATCGCAATATTCCCTAACACCTCATAGGTAGTCATTGCGGTACACTAAATCAACCTAGTGCCTAAATTTCGTACTGGATCTTGTCTGAATATGAGCAACTTGGTGCATCACTAAAACAATTCAGAAAAGTAGTACGTATACACTTTCGTTTTTTTAGAGGTCACTTGTTGAGTAGGTCATCGTCGATAGTTTTCATACTTTTCTAACAGAATGACTGGTCTCGGTTATGTCATACAGTGTATCGGTTAAGTCATACAATGATCGGCCTTTGAGTCCCTAAGCAACTAACAGTGAGGGTTTATAACTATTCGTATGAGTATATTACGATGCCATAAGTCGTAAATGCAGCTAAAGATTAGGCAGTGGTGTTACAATTATTGAGCCCTGTGACCAAATAAGATGACAAGCGGGTCAATTGACACTCCGAAATGATGTCGATTCAATTAGAAAATAGATTCAGCTTTTTAAATTGGAGATAATTGTTCATCAAAACATACGGCAAGTGATGTTACGCAATCATGGTAATCGCTGTTCTATTGACATGGATTTAGATAACATTTAATTGAATTATTATTTTTATAGTTTTTAATTTGCACAGACTATAACATTGGTATAGAATACAGTGCAAGAAGACCGCATGACGAAACCTGGCAGCGCAATGCTAAAAAATGTGTACTTATGTGAAGAATACTGCAATCAGAGATTAAATTGAGTCAAGATCACAACTAAAGTATTTTTTAACTGTTTACATACCTGAATAATATTCATAGTGAGCGATGAACTAGAGAACATGATAGAGGAAACGATGCCAAAGACCGCGACGCTGGCGGCGTCATCGACTCCGGAGACTGCCAGCACCAGGGTCGGGATACCCTTGGACACACCGTAGCCCTTCTCACGCAGTCTGAACAGGCAGGGCACGATCACCGCCGGAGACACAGCTGCGATGATCGAAGACAGTAGGAAAGCTAAAATTTAAAAAAAAAACAGTTTAGGTTAAAAAGAATAGCACGTAGCATTACATACTCGGTAAGTTTATAGGGTATTTTTAGCAAGATCAATTTAAATAAAACTGTTGTGCGGACAACTTATTTAAGTATAAACATAATGAATAATAAAGTTTAAGGCTCATCATGTATTCATCCGTGGTAATGGATAAATTAAAGAATTACTCCTTTTAATATTAGGTATATATAATCAAGGTAGGCAAAGGCTTACCCCAATCCCAGGGTAGCCCAAGGAAGAAGTACGCCAGTACAGCACATAGCACGCACTCGAACGTCCACGGCACCAGCGCTAGCTTGATAACAGTTAAGAAGTACTTCTTCATTGCAACCGGATCCAAATCCAAACCGGCTCGTGTTAAAATTATCGTTAAAGCTATTTTCCTGAAATTTTAACAAAATATATCAAATAAAAAACATGGTCGTAATGTTTTATAAATTTGATTAAATATCTAATGACAAAATAGGCACCTTATGTAAGATGCTACTCGTTGATAATCTTCATCAAAGTTGACGAATCCGACATTTTTGAGTATGATTCCAACTATAAGCATTCCAATGAGAGACGGCAGTGTGGTGATCTTCATCATCAGCCAGCCGCCGAAGTAGGCCGCGATGGTGAGCACGGCCAGGGTGAACAGCTGCCCGCCCGGGGCCGCCGTGCCTCCCATCACTATCCATATTGTGCCCCAGACTAGTACTCCTGTTGATCAACATAATTAGCTAGAATATCTCAACATGCTTTTATTATTCCATGACATTTTCTGTGTCACATAGATTTCTTATTATGAACTGCGTGATATCACTAGAATGTATTCATATAATAGACGAATCAACTACATATATTTTTATAATATATGATAAAATACATGATTCAACTCACCAATGATAAATACTGAAAGAGTTTGCGCGAACTGTCTGTAAGACGGACATAATGGGTAGGGGCAGACTTTCTGCCAGTTCGGTGGTTCCCACGAGGGAATTCCGGAGTCCTCCTGATGACACTTTTGACAACAGGCGTACCACCACGACCTGCGCGAGAGCAATTTTATTAACATGTAAAGCGTCCGGGTGAAATAGCTGGCACTGACGTAGTATTACTTGAGATTATATGCAATGATGATGAGAATTGATGATGATGATGATGAATAGTTAAATACTTAATTAATAAAATAAACGTAATAAAGATATGTAGATGTCAAATTCTAAAATTAGTGGGCTGGATAGGTATAGCCAAATCGGTGAATGACATCAAAAACTAGCTCCTACAAAGTTGTTCAATAGGAGATAAAGGGTCAATAAATTTGGATGCGACAAAGAAGAAAAAAAAATTAAATATTAGAGTTCTTAAAATATACAAATCTGTACAATATTGGATTCGAATTGTGTAACGAAAGTTTCATGAGGTTACTCTTCAAATTTAATTGAAATGAAAAATATGTTTTGGTAGATTTTTTTTGTCGGATACGTAATCTGGAGTTTCGTTGAATTACAAATAGAGATTACGATTACCTTCTTACCGTTATAGAATGAGCATTACAAAGCAAGCTTACCGTTCAATGTATTCACTGTGCTGTGACAACGCTTTCTTCGAGTAGATTGAGGATGTGGTCGAATATTTTTTAAATCTGCCCTCGATGTGTCCCTGCCGATCTATATGCACGAAACAGGTGAGCGTCAGAAGGCGAATGCGGTCAAAGTGACGATCGATGAAATCGTCCGTGGGAACTAACAGACAGGCTGGGACACCTGCGGTTTCCACATCACACACCAATTACAGTCTATCTGACCTTCGGCTACGTCATTATCGTCCCTATTTACTTTTGCATTAGAACTTGCAATGAATCACAAGAAGATTTGTAACAAGGTCTGAAAACCCAATCAAGGTTGTATTGGTTCCGGTCGTTCGGTGGCCCAGAAGAGTTGGTTTTATTCCTCTGGGTTGCGCTGCGTTATAGCTAATCTAATCGCCTCGTGACTGAATCGAATCAATTGAATTGGTCCGAGTTAAATTATGCTACAGGCGAATGAGTCATGTTGTGCACTTACCCCAGGAGGAGTCCATGTCCGCGGCCATGGCATTGTGGAGGTTGCTTTTTCGGCGCGAAGGCCCTTCCGCCTTCGCTGATAGGCCGCCATTCCTGTTGGCATTATACACATAAATTAATTCCGTTTATATAATTATGTTGCTTTCTATGAAACAACTTTGTAACTTGTTCAGTGTCGGAATGGAAAAAGTTATTTTAAAGTAAACCAATTCTGTTGGATATGTTGTGTACGTAAAGTCAATTAAGATAAACCGTGAAAGCCCTATTTATGGTACCTATCCATTTGTCACATGCATGATATGTTTTACGTACTTCGAATTATATCAGTTCAAATGAATAAAATTTGAGTCCAGAAGTTGTGGACCAAATATTTAAAACATACCATAATTCACGAAGACATTGTAATTATAATATACCTCATAAGGGAATGAGGGTGAATTAAAAAACCTATATAAAAGTAAATTTCGATTATTTTTTAGGTTTAGAATAACTGCCGTTCCCATCGGCATGGTATGCGCCGCGCCGATCGTCGATTGTTTTGAACTAATCCGTTACATGGCATGCAAATGTGATGCGTCCGCGAGCTTGACGCGTAATTGTATTTTGCTCAACAATATAACGTGTGTAAGTATGTACTACTAGTTTACTTAGATATCTGTTAGACTGTTTTGCGGTCAGTTTAATCACAATTACTGTTGTGACTGACGGATCATAACCTACGATGTAATGTGATGACTGACGTTTACATGAAATTGATTTCTGAGTGAAAATGTAACGAAGTTTCGTCTATTATAAGCCTTAGCACACATTTTTCATGTAAAATTAATTTTCATAACCAATAAGCTTACTTATATGTCTATGGAAATCCCTTCATAGTAATCAATATTTTACACAACGCTTTTATAGCTGAAAATCCCAATACAATTTTTTTTTATGATTATAATGTGGAATATTGGTTTTCACTGTCGATCGCAGTCGGAATGAGCGTGTTATGTTGATACCATTTAAACAGTCACTATCATTCAAATGACAATTCATGACTGATGGAATTTAATGACGCCTGCATGAACGTCTAATGGACGACTTACATGCGGGTGCTAGCGCAGCATGAGTCAATAGCTGACGGGGCGAAGTTGGAATAGAGAACATTGTAAAGGGCACGCTAGAAAATAACTCTTATGATTTAAACAATTAAAGGTAGTTTGTCTGCTTCACGCAAATCCGAGTTTTACTGATAGGTGTAGGCGGACGCGGAAAACCTTTTTTTTAATAAATCTAGCTGTCACGGCAAACTTCGTACCGCCTCAAAATCAAATGTGTGATAAAATGTTATTTTAAAGTGATGTTTCCCATATTTTAATAGTTATTATGCTATTCGGATTGAAGAATAATACATTATTTATATACTTCTTCCTGTTTTTGTGATAGTATTATAGTTTTATACATAAGTGAATTACGTAAAATACTTTTCCATTTAAAAGTTATTCTAAATTAAAAAATAATTCAGAATTCCACATCTTGAAGTATTAGATCTGCGTATCGTGAAAAACAAGTAGAGCATAAACAATTTCGGTTGCGCAATCAATATGATTTGAATCATAGCTCGCACACAAATTCCATCGCCCGTCTTTATACCCACAACAATAGCGATCCTTATGTATTTATAATAAGTGTGTACAGAACTAAGTCACCTTGCATTATTATATCCAATAAAAGTACACAGTCGCGGCAAAGTAACAACTTACTTTTATATGACTTTGGTATTCTATCACTATTTTTTGTAGTAATCTCTGCTAATATTATAATGAGGTAAATTTAGTGACTTTGGATGTAGATCCAAAGTCGCTAAATTTACCTCATATATCATCCTCATCATATCCAAAGTCACTAGATTACCCGTACGGGTAAACTCCGTAAATAGCTACTGATATCGGATTCCGAAAAATCTTTCAGTAATAGGAACTTAAATTATCTCTGAGTGCTATAGGATATGTTTTATCAAAACTAGCTACTTATATTTGTGACGCCTCTGTGTGAGGGAGTTTCAATAGAGGGTATGTCAAAATTAAGTCAAATCAAATTCACTGTCTAAAACCTATGCATATTGAAAGTACATTAACTATTAACTACTCTAACTGTACTAACGAGCTGATTCTGGCTGTTATTATGAACCCTGTATAGTTATTACGATGTAGGTGATTATATAGAAAAGTTGAAATATAAAGCTATTACATTTAAAACATCTGTTAAATTGTTCACGAACGAATTACATAATTTATGAGTAAAATTCATACTATAATTGATATTAATTAAATAAGTGAATGCACCCATTTAGCAAGGTGAGAGTGGTAGAGGTTGGCTACGAACTCTGTGGTATCGATCAGTAGGTCAATGTTTAGTGACATGCTGTATTGAACTAATTATCATAATTCATTTAAACTTGAACTCGGTAAAGGTGCTTACATATTTGCCCATTTTATATTGGTCGATGTTGCCACGTCACAAGCCGTATCAAAACCAATCGACAAGATCCTCAGTTTGATTCCGCTATTATTCGATATTTTGTAATTGTACATGTCTATTGACAGTAGCAACCATACTGAAATTGTTTACTATTTATAGTGGGCAGTAGAGCGTCCGTGTGTTTTTACAATATGGTTTGAAAATTACTCCTTCACGCGTTATTTATGTTGAAAAAATTATTAAACACTCAATTACGCTACATTATACTTGCGTGGAACTTCGCCACGCTTGTAATCCCGAAAGCACTGCATTGTATTATATATCACAGCAATTCCTTTGTTTCAAGAATAATTTTGATATAAAATTAAGTTTTATACCAATGCTGTATAAACTGCGATGAAAAAACTATATTAATGATGAAAAACTACTTGATTCAAAATGTGACATTTCATTTCATCCAATCCAGTTATTGATTGATTGATGATTTATCACTTAAATTACTTATGTTGTAACATGAAGGGATCGAATCACCCTCAAAATCAAAATGCACACATTTATTAAGGCCGCTTTTCGTATTTACCGTATCCAATGGTTATTGACTACTGTACTACTGTAAACTGTTTGAAAGTAGGTATAATGCATAAATTGCAGCCAAATTCACAACTGATAATATTCTGAACTCACGGCTTGCTCGAATAGGTATCGCCTACAATATGTTATCGAACGAGTATGATATGTTTTTTATTTACATTAAATTTCATTTCAGGAAAATATTATCTCAATTAGAGCAGAAAGCCTTTGATAAGGATCGTACATGCGGGATAGACCAACCGTATGAACTTGGCCTTACTAGACTAAATAGGAAATGTGGGTCATATAGAAATGTGTGCATGCGCCGGCCTTAGCCATGGCTTCGATATCGCCATGACGTAAAACGTGCCTGGAAAAACATAATGCAACTTATAACTTTTTTGCTGTGAAAAAGTTGAAACAGTTGTCTGCTCTATAAAGGTTGTGTTAAACTTACGCTGTTTGGAGCTAGTCGTGTACCTATTTTTTTTGTAATCAATTATTTATTCATATTGTCTTATTATTATATTACTAGTTATATATATTTATTTGTTATATTTACGCGAATACTACGCATTGTAATAAAATATTTTTTTCGGATTTTATAAAAGCGATAAAATCCCATAAAATAGTTTTATTTCAATAGTTATTATTATATAAAATGTAACATATGACAGTACATAGCAGCCAGACCAAGATCGTTATGCTTCGTTCGGTTATAATATATGGAGCTAGCGGCCCACTACGACACAATATCTTGAGGGTGAGGCCATAGAAGCTTATTTTTTTTAGTTGAGAGTTGGATTTTTTGAGTCGCTGAATTTATGCTGAATTCAGTTTCATATGTATGTCTCACGACGGCGCAAAATTAGCCCAAAGCTTTATATGAACATAAAAAAGACCAAACACACGGACTAAGAAAGTATTATTACGGTCATTTGGCCTTACCCTTATATAGTACGAGGGCGGCGTAAATGGTGCAAGTCTAGGGCAGCGTCATGGGAATTCATCAGTCTAGGGAATCTTATATCGAATTAAATGAGCAACCTTGATAATGTAAACAATAAAATGTATATTCGCATCCGCTCTGGTTTACGAGTTGCGCTAATCTAGCTCCTTTGTTCTTTGTCTCCAAGCACCAACGAGTAATAAATTATAGTCTACCTTTTATACCCTCTACTATGTCTAAAGATTTAACAAACAGTGTATTATGTACATTGACAAAATATTTAAAAACGCTTACTAATTGTTCCATGACAGAAAAAAATCGGTGTGTCCGTTTGTAAGAGTAACGACAAAAGTATTGATCACATTTGAATATAATTTTAACTTTTGATCAAGTGGAGATTTAAAAAAAAACCTTAAAAATTAGGTACAATATTTATTTTATCTTAACAGCGGGCTGAAGCTAAAGCTATGGGTTCCCGCAACTAGCGCGTTAACTATAGTTATTAATAAAAATTGAGCAATTGATTGGATTAACAATGTGAAAGTTTTTGGTAGTTGCCATAGGCACTTTTTTAGGTGACGTCATCGTAGGGCGCGGTATGACCAAATAATTGTGAAGCAACATTGGATCATGTCAGTCATGTAGACAATTGTATGCGTCGTGAATATAATGCGCTCTGTTTTGTGCATGTTTCATGAATATCAACAACTGGATCCGAGGTATTGAACTTTATACAAATGTGTAGCAATAAAGTGTTGGATGTGCAGGGGCGTTGAAAAATATAAAAACACGTACCCCAAATTTATAATTAGTGGATTTTAAATCAATTTACAATATCATTACTATCAATTCGCAAAGATAATTGTAACCATTGTAATTTTACGAAAACGGATTTTGTTCTCTAATAAAATAACTACCTATTAATCGGTTTACAATGGGGCAGAATTTTTTAATACATATTTAATTAATATAGCCAGACATCTTTAGTTATTATTTAATATTTTCACAACTTTATTAGAATATGACTTTTAGCCATGGGAAAACGTCTCATTGTTTTCTTTCGTTTAATCAAACTAACTACCGCATTAATCATAGGAACAAGGTAGGTATTTCTAACTTACCAGTGCCGATTAAGCGCGTCCGTTTCGAGAGATGAGTCTGACGGAAGATAGCTGTCGTAGTGACAACTCAAGCTGCTGTGAGACATCCTACATGGTATGCGACGAGTCTGGTTCACTAAAACTAGATTATCGGACGAACTTGTCGAGTTGTTTGCGCGGGGGCATGCCGCTCAGTCCAGCACGCTCCACACCTATGCCGCGGCGAATGTGCATCTTATAAGAGAAGGTTCGGCTGCGCAGGAGTCGCCCGCCGCACCTCACCCCGGGCACGTGACTGCCTCTGTGCGTTCAGTTTCGCCGGCCGGCGGCGAGCCGGTCATTGGCCGACGTGCAAAATTTTTCCTAAAGCACAAGAGTAGGCTCGCTGCCATAGAAATGCGTTCTAAACCATTGCCCGATGCGCGCTCTCGGTGACCACAGTCGGCGACGAGCGACTAAATGAGCCCGTGGCGCCCGCGCCGCGCCGTGTTTATACTACACATTTCAAACAAGCCTGGTATAACAGCGACGCCCGCGCCGCCCGCGCGGCCCGCAACCACCGATTCCTCCATCCGCACGCATCGATACGATATGTGCAGCCGCGCGTTAAAAACACCCGAATGATTGGTTCCATGTGGTTGTATATGTCGATTGTTAACGATAACCGAGCACGTTGTGATGACTATCACGTTCGTTACGACCGTTTCTGTGCTTGTATATAGTATCGAAGTATAGAGTTATACAGCAGTTGGTATTTTTGTTTTAAATGTTACCCACTACTTAAGAATATTGTAATTTAATATGCGATGACAAATAAACATTCTTTCTGTAACCATTAGCCGTAACGAATATGCGGGTGAGACGAATTGCTAGTGTGCGCCGTAGGTTGGAAGGAACCTTTGTTCCACATGTTAGGTTCTCAATAATAAGAATAATGCAGGCATGACATCCTTAATATTCTATTATATTTGGAACATACCTAGTCAGAATGTCGTGATTCTCGTGTTTTTGTACGTTGTTGTAATTAGAGGTGCCTACGTCATACTATATTCGGATATTCACATGTGCGCTCGACGTACCTAAATAAACTAAGAGTACATTGATAACTACAAACATGAGGAAAAGCATAGTTACCAAGGGGATATAACGTATTTGATATACAATATAGGTACCTAAGGTGGTTGAATATGGTAATAAAGGATGATTTGTGTCTGACCAGCTGTAAATTAACCTACTAGGTTGATTAATATATGTATAAATAGTATAAGTAGGTAAAATATTAAACTATGAAAACCCATCACGAAATGCCATGTTGTTAAAATAAATAAGTACTTATTTATTTAATTATCCGTTTGGCCTATCCGAATGTCATTTCCGAACTTTCTTGGTTTATTAATTTCATAACAGCGATTTTAGTAGAACTCTTATTAGTGGTTTTACTACTTAAGTAAGTTGACGTTAACTTGTGCGCATTTAAAAGATTGTCGTTCCATATTACGTTTATTAATTATTACTTTTTACTGCATGAATAAAGTGTTCTACACAATCTATTTCTGGGTTTTTTAATTTATATATTTCTTTATACAAAAATGCAAGATTATGTAGTCCTCAACACTTAAGTGAAATATTTGAATCTTAAATTGAGCTTGAATATGGAAATGGGATAACAAATATACCTATACGTATAATATAATTTAGAGCTTCTATTCCCTTTATAGATAAGTGTGAATTTAATAACATAAACGAAGTTTCTTTAGTTTGTATGTTGCCACGCCTGATGTAAATACCAAGCAAAGCAAAACGAGAATCGTTCGCTACGAAGGGAACAGGCGTACCTACATAAATTCAATGCTATGGTATGCATGTACTATATTTACAGATGTGAGTATGTATGTACTTACATATATACATCCATACTCACGCCTGTATCTGATGGGGATAGGCAGATACCACTGATTGCCATATACTACGATCCTGGAATATCGTTTTAATTAGGTTTTATTTTTAACTAACATAATAATATTATTCCAAATTATTTTTTTTATCATCTTAAAGGAACACCAATAAGTCCATGCCTCGTAGGTAGATAAGTAATTAATTCTAACAACTGTCACGAATGTCATTGACTCAAATAGTCTTGAATAACATTAAAATAATATTCAATCTAGCATTACTGCATTACACATTTCATAATCTAAAAATAAACTCGATAACGGTACCATATAAAATTCTAATTACCATAAGTACATTCCATTTACATTCGAAGCACGTGATGATTGTACGCTATCTATTTTATTATATTTATTGCAATACAGTCTTGTTTGGTCTCCAGTCATGTGATACCTACACATCGTGGATGCGACCAATTGCCATGGCCTCTATTGTCCCCTGTTGTTTTCAGTCGCACGCTTACAATAAGGGATATCAAGTGAGTCAGCATGGCTCCACAATAACTGGACGTGATCTATAACCTTTCAAAAAGAATGGTCACGTGATGAATGTGAGATATAACTATGCTATTATAAGCTGTAGTGTAAGTAAGAACACGAAGATAATTATGTAGGTTTGGTGCTATGAATGAACAGAGGTAAGTGAAAGGTGCAGGGTATAAAAGGCAACGGTACGCGTTCGAAGCCTGACTGGCGCTATTGCTGTGGATACTTGCCGGCATTACTACATTATTATGTATTTATCTACATGTTAATTATTTAAAAATATTCAAATGCACGACAATCTAGAATATTTTAATTTGTAAATTAACATAAATGTGGGCATAATTGTTTTATCTTTGTAATGTTATATAATCGATGTAACTACCAAGCCATGACTTAAACCATTGTATTTAATAATGTATTACAAGCGTCCCCTTACCTGGATTCACACGGCGGTACGGTAAATGGTTTAAAACAAGAATTTAAACTATAAATCCATGGCGCATGACTTAAAGTTATTCATCTTTTAGTTTTATTATTCAGCACTAGATTGTGAGATTGTTCTATACAGGGCGAATAAAAAGACGCGAGTATTATACATGTCGATTGTTATTTGGTTGAATTTATTTTCGCTGCGTGGTAGCTAATAAGGTTTAATTTTGATCATTAATTTTGTAATAGTTCAACTTAAAGTAAAAGACATCAACGCAATTATAAAACGTAAAGTGTCTTGTTAGTAACATATCTTGAATTTATAATTTAGGGATGTGTAGGACACGAGAATATGGAGAAGCGCCCCGTTCCCTGAGATGAGAACCGGTTGTCTCCTAATATCATTCCTGGACCCCTGTGGTTTTTGGCGAAGCTTAAGCTTTAGACTTGGGTTTTATTATTGGATCATTGGAAATTAGAAATGAATGAATATGGAATTAAAAAAAAATTACACGAATATACCTACATAATAAGTCACACAATATAATAATAATGAAAGTAAGGTGTGTATTTTATTTTTTGCACTTTTTATTTTAATAAATTCCAAATAGGAAGCAATCTGAAAAGTGGTATTAAAATGTTCATCTATTTATTTCTTTCTAATTTAATATTCTGTACCGATTTAAAACATTATGTGGTGTGGTGGACTAAGTTAAAAACAAACTTTAAGGTTCGTGTCAAATAGTATATTATTGTAATAGTTATAACATAATAACGAAAGATGGCACTGGAGAATCAGCTCTGAAAATAGTTTAGATACATACAAATTGTGAAGTCATCTTCAGCTAATCTGAAGAAGTTTTCCATTTCTATTAAATATATATATCGGATCCGCAGTAGTTGTATTTCCGTAAGAAGGTGCTATAATACGTATATGATTTAGGAGTTGAATAAATGAAGCGACGCGTCGCGTTTCATCGGAAAGGTCAGTACTACTATATCCGCGTGTTGAGTTATCTCAAGTTTAAGTTACCGAAGTCACGGAATGAAGCATTCGTTTTAAGACAGATGGCGCTGTATGACATTTGTAGCTGGTACCGTATTGTTGGCAATATGCACATTATTATTTTACCAAATCCTAGGCTTTTTTTCCACTAGAAAAATATCTTTAAGCCTCCCTAAATATGTATCTAAGGTTGTTTAATATTGGTTGTATGACTCATCGCATATACCTACGGAATCTCATATCGTCCTATTTTCACCCAAGATAATCGTGTCCCGGAATTACCACAGCCGCGGCGCGCCCTCTAAGGACCCACGCCGTGTCTGCGGGGACGTGAGGAAGCCACTGCGGAACAACACTAGTTCCTGACGCAGTCTTCCGCGAAATCCGCAAAGATGACGACGAGAAGAACAGATCGATTGATCCAGATAGCTCAAAAGTCTACATTAACGGACAGTACCTTTCGGATGGCAGGTTTTCCCGGTCTTTACTGGACTCGTCGGCCATTATAGAGACTTTCCTCTTCCCGTCTGGAGCAGTGACGGCGAGCTGTGCGTTTGTCGGCGGCGGGTTGGCGTGCGGAAGCTTCGTCGTGTCGCTACCGCCCGTCGGCTGGTGTGGTAGGTCACTCAAATCGAATGGATATTCCTTTATAGCGGTCATTCGGATGCTCGTTTTACGCACCTGAAAAAAGAGAATGCAAATTTTGATGAATTAATATAAAAAACTCAGTTGAACTGTGCAGGTCAACGAAGCTAAATGAGTCCGGATGGGTTTCGTCCGGGCCATAGATGTCTTCACCGCGGGAGTGAGACACAGAATCCGGAGGCAGCGTGACGGTCTCAACGCTCAATCAGGCGATATGAGAGAGCCAAATATCAAGATAGGTGGATAGATTTGGGGGAAAACTTTTCCGAGCAGTTGGCTACCAGGTTAATGAAACAATTATTTTATTAATACAAAAATTTAAGTATTCTATGATAATTTTATTATTGCTATATTACATTTAACTTCTGTAGAGATTAACTTATAATATAATAAAAATGGTTTTAATGGGATCTTTTTATTTTTCATTATATCCTTACTGATATGTATTGGAAACAGTAAATTAACAAGAGAAAATATTAAATAATTACTAAGTAGTTATGTTATGCTCACGCCCTAACCCTTTAGATTAGTGCTGACTTGATAATATTCGACCCAGACAGTAAACAAGGTCATGTAATCCGATATTCTTAAGGTAACTATTTTGCTAACGTTGCATCTAAGACCGTAAACAAGGTCATGTAATCTAATACTTCAATAACATCATTTTTGCTGATGCAGCGTCTAGACTTGTTGATCGCTCGCGCCCCTCCAATGCAAATTGTCAAGTCGACACAAATTTATTATAAATAAGATGCAGGGATACGGAGCCGCCATTCTTGAAGCGCCTCCGAATCGGTGCACAAGTTTCGTTAGCATAAGTAGTGATTCTTGAAGCGTCTCCGCATCGATGCACAAGTCTCAATAAGTTCATTGTTTTTTCGATGTAACTTTAAATTAAAAAAATAAAAGTTATATTTTTTTAAAAAGCGTTATTACTCACGCTCAAACTTGATTGGCGCAGCCGGTAGGATAGTCGCGATAAACTGCGCCGTCTTTCGCGTTTTTCAGCATCAAAATCTGCTGTGAACGAGTCTGCAGGCGGTTCAACAGTGAAGACTATCCTCGAACCAAAGAAATTCATCAAGAAAGACGTAGTAACGCGCGCTCGAGTATGGGAGTAGCAGTTGGATGGTGAGTAAAACTCTTCGCCAATATCCTTCCTTTACCCTCCTGTATTTTTCATTTAGGTAGGCATAACCAGTCCCTTAAGGTGATCAGACTTCTCATATTTTGGTGATTTGGTTTAGGTTAATTTTTTTAAAAAAGCATAAAACTCTGCTTATTATTATTACTTTGAGCATCCAATTCTGCCAAAGTTATTAAAATTAAAAAATTAAACTTTTTAATATTATAATTGTGTTTAATTAAGTTTTATTGTGTTTTATTGTATTTTTCTTGTTTTATTGTGTTTTATTGTGTTTTGTCGTGTTTTTCTTGTTTTATTGTGTTATATTGTGTTTTATTGTGTTTTGTCGTGTTTTTCTTGTATTTAATTGTGTTTTATCGTGTTTTATTGTGTTTTATTATTTTTCTAAAAAGCACTGAGTGAAGTTACATTTTCAAAATGACGTCAGAACAAATAGTAGCAATTCCTTCTGATATGCTAAGATTGATTCCTTATTATAGTGGTGATAAACGTCAGTTAAATTTGTTTATTCGTAAAAGCGAATATATAATAAGCAAATATCGCGGTGGAGACGAACAAAATTTGTATGTTTATCATGCTATAACAAGCCGATTAACAGAAAATGCAGCCGCACTTATATCCGAAAGAGAAGACATTTTGTCATGGTCAGAATTAAAAGAGCTTTTACAACAACACTTTGGTGATCCGCGTAGCGAAGAATGCATTAGCATTGAATTAGAATCTTTAAAAATAAAATCAGGCGAAAGTTATTTAGACTTTTGCAGCCGAATACAAAGTGTCAGATCTATGTTAATGTCAAAAGTTAATCTTTTATCGTCAGACTTAAAATTAGCCAAAACTATAATTTACAATAATATGGCTTTAAATGTTTTTCTGTATAATTTATCTGAGAGCCTCATCAGAATTGTTAGACTTAAGTCGCCTTTAAATTTAGAAGATGCCTTAAGCATAGTTTTAGAAGAGGTCAATTTCATGGACCAATATAATTTGAAAAATCGCAACACTAAACAATTAAATCAATTTAAATTTGGAACCCCTACACCAACTGGCTTAAATCCTTTAGATCAACCTAAATTTAAATTTGGCCTTCAGCCACAAGGATTTGCTAAGTTACCTTTTATCACACAACCCAGTCAAAATCAGAATCGTCCACAATTTGGAGCTCAGCCCTTACAACGTTTCGGAACTCAGCCCCAACAACTACAAATTGGTTATAAACCACAATTTCAACAACAAAACCCACAGTTTGGTTTTAGACCTCAGCAACAATTTGGTTTTAAACCATTACAACAATTCGGATATAGACCACCTCAACAGTTCGGTTATAAACCCCCTCAAATCCAAAAACCTCAGCTGCAACTCACCGACGTTTCGATGAGAACAGCACCAGTTAAACCTCAATCAGGTATTAAATTAAACGAACTGGAATTGAATAAAGAAGAAGATGTAATAGAAGAAAATACAGAAGTAGAATATTTTTATCCAGATTCCGAAGACTATAATTATTCCGAAAATGATACTGATACTGATATAAATCAACTTGATATAAATGAAATCCAGGATTTTCGCGAAATCGCCTCAAATCAAGACAAGAAATCATAAGATTAGGCTTAGACTCTAATTTAAAATTACCTTACATTCATTTAGACGAATTAAATGCCAATATTATGATAGATACCGGCAGTATGAGATCTTTCATTAGTCCCAAATTAGCTTATCTTTATTTCAGTGACTATATTCAGCAAGAAAATTTTAAAGTTATTAGTACGCACGCTTCTAGTAATCATAGTGAAGTAATTTATATTCCACTTTTACCCACATTTTGTAGCAAAGAATGGCATAAATTTTATTTATATGACGTAGATCCTTCTTATGATGGTCTCATAGGTAATGATCTATTAGAACAATTAGATGCAGTTATTGATTTAAAACATAGATTATTAAAAACTAAAACAACAGAAATACCAATAATAAATAATAATTTAAATTATAAAATTGATTTACCCCCAAGATCAGAAAGACGAGTTAAACTTCCCGTAGACCAATATTCTGGAGATGCAATTTTAAATTATTATGAATTAACTAATGGTGTTCGTATGCCTTCTGCTATTGTAAATTGTATTCATGGATATGCTACAACAGTTATTCAGAATACTACTGGAAAAACAATGAGATTAACTGCAGCAGTCCCTTTTATAGTAACAAAATATAATCAACCAGAACAAAATTTAAATTATATCAACAATAAAACTGAAATAGAGATTGATCAATTATTAACAGAAAATTTAAACAAACTTAGGCTTGAACATACTAATGACGAAGAACGTACAAAAATTTTCCGACTTTGCCAAGATTATAAAGATATTTTTTATTGTGAACAAATTCCATTAACTTTTACGAATCAGGTTAAACATAATATACGAACTAAAAATGAAGACCCCATATACGTTAAACCATATAGACAAGCCCCTATACAACAAGAAGAAATAAGTAAACAAGTTGAAAAATTATTTAATGATAACATTATTCAAGAATCTCACTCACCTTGGAGTGCACCAGTACATTTAATTCCAAAAAAATTAGACGCATCAGGAGAAATTAAATTTAGAATGGTTATTGACTATAGACGTTTGAATGAAGTAACCACTGATGATAAATATCCATTACCAAATATTAATGATCTTTTTGATAAATTAGGAAAAAGTACTTATTTTACAACTTTAGATTTGGCAAGTGGCTTTCATCAAATTGAAGTAGAAGAACAAGACAGACAAAAAACAGCCTTCAGCACACAAAATGGTCATTTTGAATTCCTTAGAATGCCATTTGGTTTAAAAACAGCACCAGCTACATTTCAGAGAGCTATGGATAATGTCTTTAGAGGACTACAAGGATTACATTGCATGATTTACATGGATGATATCATTGTATTCTCTAGTAGTCTAGAAGAACATATACAAAAATTAAAAACAGTTTTTAATCGACTCAGAGCAACAAATTTAAAAGTTCAATTAGATAAATCAGAATTTTTACGTAAAGAAGTACTTTATCTTGGACATACCATTACAAAAGATGGATTAAAACCTAATAACGATAAAATTAAAGCCGTGCTTAATTATCCGATTCCAAAAACCACAACGGAAATTAAAAGTTTTCTTGGACTTATTGGTTATTACCGAAGATTCATCAAAGACTTCGCGAAGATAACACAACCAATGACAGCATGTTTAAAAAAAAGAAACCGGATAATTATTGACCAAAATTACATTAACGCATTCAACAAATGTAAAGAACTTCTGATCAATTCTCCATTACTCCAATATCCAGATTATGATAAACCTTTTATTTTAACAACTGACGCATCCAATGTTGCACTAGGTGCAGTACTATCGCAGGGACAAGTTGGTAGAGATAAACCAGTCGCATACGCAAGTCGTACCCTGAGTGATTCGGAATCGCGTTATAGTACGATTGAACGTGAATTACTGGCCATTATTTGGGCAGTTAAACATTTTCGACCGTATTTATATGGAAAAAAGTTTATCATTTACACAGACCATAGACCCTTAGCTTGGTTACATTCACTCAAAGACCCTAGCAGCAAACTAACCCGATGGCGATTAAAATTACAAGATTATGATTTTGACATTCAATATAAAAACGGAAAACAAAACAGTAACGCAGACGCTTTATCTAGAATTAAAGTTAATGCCTTAAGTTCAGATAATGAGTCAATGAAAGTTAACATTGGTAATAGAAAGGAACGCAAATTTACAAAAAAAGAACATAATGACTCATCCACTATAACAATATCAGATTCTAGCGCTACAATGTCTGTTTCTCCGAACTCTGAAACTTTATCAGCCTCAAGTCCGAAATTTCCTATACCTTCCGAATCGAGTGATTCTCAAACTATTCATTCAGCTGCAGATTTAGAATCAACAGGAATACCGATTCTTTATGAAGCCATAGATACTAAACCTAATCAAATTCTAGTATTTTCATGGTTTAAAAACAAAAGTCAAGTTAGAAATATTTCCCGACCAAAGCAAAAAATTTTAGAAGTATTTTTACCATTAGATAACTCTCAATTGATTAAAGAATTCCTAAAAGAATATATAAAACCTCAAACTAAATATTTTATTTATTTCGAAGAAGAGGAACATAGGAAATTATTTACCCAAATTATTATTCAATTATTTAAAAAAGATATGGTTAAATTCCTGGAATGTACAGAAAGAGTTGTCTATATAGAAGATGAAAGAGAACAAAGAGCAATAGTAATTAAAAACCATGAAGGTAAAACTTGTCATCGTGGAATTAAAGAAACATTAATTAGAATCAGAAGAAATTATTATTGGAACAACATGCAAGAAATTATTACAGCAATTATCAACAGTTGCGAATTATGCCGTAAAATGAAATATGATAGAAGACCAATTAAACCTGTTATACAATTAACCCAAACTCAAGATGCTCCATTCCAAGAAATATTTATAGACTTATTTAATATTGAAGGAACATACTTTCTTACACTTATCGACGCGTTCAGTAAATTAGGACAGGCTATTGAAATTTCAAATAAATCAACACCGGAAGTAGTTCGAGCTTTAACAAAATACTTCTCCTTTTATGGAATACCTAAAAGAATTAGTTCAGATCCTGGAACAGAATTTAATAATGAATTAATGAAGGAGTTCTTAAGTTTTCATAAAATAGATCTTCATATTGGTACACCAAATAATCCAACTTCAATGGGTTTAATTGAACGATTTCATTCTACTATTATAGAAATTTATAGACTGGCAAAATATGAAAGGAAATGTACAGATGCAGCTTCCGTTATGACATATTCCGTCATGGCATATAATCACACCATACATTCAGTCACAGGACTTACTCCTTTTGAAGTAGTCTTTGGACATACAGATTCTCACAACCCTTATAATGTGGAATTAGAAAAGCAGTATTTACAGCAATTAGTGAAAGATCATGCTAAGAGAACTAAATTTCTATATGAATACCTAGCCGAAAAGATAGTTTTCGGAAAAGAAAAGATTAAAGAAAGAAAAGGTGGCGAAATTGATATAGAAATTCCTCAAGGAAAAGTTATCTTTGCAAAAGATGTTAATAAAAGAAAAAGTAAAGACAAACCACGATATATTAAAGCAAAAGTTATTGGAACAGCAGAAAGGAACATAGTACCCATACAAGTAGGAGAAAGAAGAACTAAAGTTCCAATTAAAAACATCAAACGCCCTCCACAGGTGGTGCTTGATGACAGTGACCGTGATGCAGGCGCTGGCCCTTCATCTGCAGTCTCTTCAAGAGAACCCGGGTATACTTCCGATTAAAATTGGTGAAGCATATGTTCAAACAGATTATTGGACAATAATTAAAGTTATTAATTTAGATAACATTTATAATAATTTACAATTTATTAATCAAAATTATAATGAATTTAATAATATAATAATGAAAAATAATATCAAAAAATATCCTAAAGATTTTGAAAACATAAAAATACACACAGATTTTATACGTGATATTACTATCCAAAAATATCAACAGTTGGTTCCACAACGTTTTAAGAGAGGTCTTTTAAATCCGTTAGGTTCCCTTATTAAACTTATTACGGGAAACCTCGATCATGATGACGCTCTTAAATATGATAAAATTATCACAGAATTACAAAATGATCAAACAGATACAAATAGAAAATTAACTTTAATTACTAAAATGATAGATAGTTTTATTAATGTTACCGATATATTAAATCAAAACTCAGTTATTCTAGAAACTCGCCTTAATAAAGTTGAATTAATGTTAAAAGATTTAGCGAATAAAGAGAATAAATGGGTTTACTCAACATATATTATTCAACTGTTTAATATATTCATAAGTAGTTTCCGTACGATTTTTATTAAATTAAGTGAAATTGAAACCGCTTTAGCATTAAGTAAAGTCTCTGTTTTACATCAATCAATTTTAAATTCTACTGAATTATTATATCATTTAAAGTTAATTTCTAATGTAGAAAATTTAATGTATTCACCAATAGAAGAAAATCTTATTAAATTAGAAAATTCAATTCAGATAAAATCATTTTTAAAGAAAAACCAAATCACATTTATTATGGAAATACCATTAGTAGAAAATTATACTTATAATTATTTTAAATTGTATTCCATCCCAATTTTCCATAAATCAGAAAATAAGACCTTGTCTATTATTCCTGAATATCCTTTCCTATTGGCGAAGGGAATGAAATACCTTCCGATTGTGAAGCCCTGTCACATTTTATCTGCTGGCGACCAATTCCTGTGCAATGATGACAACAAGGCCCAGTACCCGGTGCCTTCCTGTATAGAGCAGTTGATGAAATTTGAAGACAACCTCACCAGCTGTACACCACGTCAGATTCAGATTGAAGAAGTTAGAACCCAACGAGTTGATGCTGACCATTGGATAATTTACAGCCAATTCGAAAATACTCTTACCCAAATTTGTGGTAAAGACATCGCCAAGCAACCAATTCTTGGAACTTATATTGTCACTCCTGATCAACATTGTGACTTAGAAATTCAAGGCATCCAGATGCATCATCACCACATATTTAAAACAATTGAAGAAGTAATACCAATCCCTATCATCAATTTACCTCAACGAGAGAATTTAAAACAAGAATCAGGAACACCTCCTATTGACATGAAAGGTGTTAACCTGGATGAATTAAAGTACATGTCACACGCGCTGAAGAACAGTGAAATAGTTCAAAGTGTTTTGAGTAAAAATTACAGTAGCTTCAGTGAGTGCTTAGGTTATATAACTTTAAGTCTTTTGATTTTAAGCATTTTTGTATTACTCATATATTTTATTTTTAAAGAAAAAAATATTATGTTTAAGCAAAATCATCGGAATTCAGAAAATAATAATTCCGATAATTTGGCTCTTAGGGAGGGAGGAGTTATGTTATGCTCACGCCCTAACCCTTTAGATTAGTGCTGACTTGATAATATTCGACCCAGACAGTAAACAAGGTCATGTAATCCGATATTCTTAAGGTAACTATTTTGCTAACGTTGCATCTAAGACCGTAAACAAGGTCATGTAATCTAATACTTCAATAACATCATTTTTGCTGATGCAGCGTCTAGACTTGTTGATCGCTCGCGCCCCTCCAATGCAAATTGTCAAGTCGACACAAATTTATTATAAATAAGATGCAGGGATACGGAGCCGCCATTCTTGAAGCGCCTCCGAATCGGTGCACAAGTTTCGTTAGCATAAGTAGTGATTCTTGAAGCGTCTCCGCATCGATGCACAAGTCTCAATAAGTTCATTGTTTTTTCGATGTAACTTTAAATTAAAAAAATAAAAGTTATATTTTTTTAAAAAGCGTTATTACTCACGCTCAAACTTGATTAAGTAAAGTTTATTTTAATAAAGCAATAACAAACCCTGTAATGTATGATAGTTCATCTATAAGAGATGGATGCAATGGTATGGCTTCGGGAGGCGCGTTTTGTTTAGTGGCGAAAAGTTGCGCCTGCGCCGCTTTTGTCTGACTGATGGTGCACTAAACTGATTCACGACTGAATCGTTCACTGAAGCCCGCGGATTTCAGCACGAAACCTTCGCATTATCGGACCCATTCTAAGTAATGATGGCCTAAAATGAGCCGGGGACGTGGAAAACTCACTAACGTCATTATCTCTTGACATTTGGTTGTATCGTTATAACAGTCGTTTAACGTGTGTGTGCATATATTGTTCTTTAATGCTATTCGATTTGCTTTAATTTGTTTGTGAATGTCGCTTAAGCCGTCTATTGTTTTCAACTATATGTAAAATGTGTATAGAAGTGGGAGGGGATTCGACTTCGTAGGTTTTATATTAAACAAGAATATTTCTGTGTACGTTTTAATTTACGAGGTTTTATTGACATCGAATTTTATTTAACTAGGGAATCTAGAACGTTTTGGAAATAAATATGGAACGCGAATAAGGATTAGTGGTTTTACGAAGAGCTTTAAGCAAGTGGGTTGGATACTCACTATTAAGTACTCTACTTATGAATCGTCATAATAGTTACTTTACAAAATCCTGAGTTACAACTTTACCACCCGTTCGGAATATTGTCGGATGCTCTTTTTAAAAAGCTTTGTTGAATTTTTGAGCAGTATAGTGTTATGAGTCCATGGCAATCTTTAGATTTGACAGCATTAGATTCGCTATCAAGTAAACTGAATTATGGAAATCATTGTTTATACCATACCTATCAAATGTGACACTCATTTTAAGATCTTATCTTATGTAAAGTGACGTTTGAAGGTGAATAACTTACGAACAACAATAACATTTATCAATCGGATGGATATGAGATTAACCGCTTATGATCTATTGATAAGAGGTAGCCTACTTTTTAAGGTCATTAATGTCCACGATACCTACGTTATAACTACGTGATAATTAAGTTTTCCTACGACGCGGATGAGTTCCATACACAAACAAGTGAAGATGCTTTGCCACTTCGATCTTTTCGCTTTTCCATAAACATTAGAATTGTGTTAACTACATTTAAATTCAGATAGAAGACAAATTTAATTAGATTATACACATGAGTCAAGGATTTTAATTCGTCACAGATAACGGCCTCACGAGTGCCATTGAATGCTAATTAATGTGATTTTAATAGGTTCAATGACGCCTCCGATATATGGGTAAATGTGTCTGTTGTCGTGTGCATCGGTAAGGAGTGTCACCGGCGATTTTATTTGCTTAAGTGGTCTCATCACGATCACATGATCTCTTTTGTGGAGTCGACCACGAGTTCCTAATAAGCTCAACTTTTGCTCGCCATGCGCTCCCGCAATGCTTATCGCTCCATAACAATTAAACGAATGGCTCACCCAGTCATCATGTGACGTTTCACTTACGTGATCTTAATCAGAAGGTAAGAGACAACGGCCTTTGTAGGCCGGCCATCAAGGACCATCGATAGATAAAGTACATAATATGTTGGTTTTTTATTCAAGTATTTTAAAGTTAAAGATAGGTCAGAACGCGAAATTCTAAATTTCGATGGTTTTTATTTTTTTTACGAAAACTTGGGACGTCTTTAGTTTTTTGCAACCTTAAAATCGTGCATGCAGATGTTTCCATGTATTATATTTGCTTTAAAATGAACCTAAAGCGATACCCTCCTACATGTTTGAAAAAAAATGCAATTTTTAATAATATTAGAGTGTTATTTCATTCAAAATTAATATTGATGCAAATACATAAATGCATTGTAATATACCAGAGTCACAAACAAAAAAAACGACGTCCCATATTATGTTTCAATTATTAGAAAAATTAAAAGTTATCGAAATTTTGAGTTTTGCGCCGTGACCTAGCGCTTTCATCTTAAAGTTGTTGGTGTATTTTTTACCGTAAATGTCATAATCTTTTTTTCGCTGTCAAAACATTTCTGCTAACTTTTGTCCGTAGTTTTTGTTACCAATGTAAGCCTTTCGTGTAAGTAGGTGCCTATAGTGGGGAAACAATTATGTCACGGTTCACTGGATGGCAACGGTTCGGTCTCATGACTGGAAAATTTTATCAATGTAGGGTGAGTAACATAACATTTACGTAAGTAGGCATTTATGTAAAAAAGTGATATTGACAAAGAACTCGGTAAGTACTTGAATTTATCCGGATGAATATTTCATTTGTCGTGCTCATAGAATTCAAAGGAAAATAAGTGATACTTTGAAATAATGACTTTCGTCAACATGGAAATATTTTGATTTTGTTATTGGACTCGTTCAATATACTTACATAATACTTATACATGAGTACTAATAATAATAATCGGCTATTTGAATGTCACACAGTTGTGCATGGTCTGGCCCTCAATGTAAGGAGGGTTCAGGAAATAGTCCACCAAGTCCAAGTCCAAGTCCACCCCTGGCACAGTGCGGGTGCCACCCATCCTTTGTATCTACTATTTCACCTAAACTGGCGAATATCCTTGGCAGTGTGGGTCAAAGTAAATGTAAAAAATAAATATTAAACATAGAGCTGTACCTTTTATATCAAACTAGCAAACCCGGCAAACTCCGTTTCGCCACCAGATGGCTTCGTTTTAAGTAACATTTCGTTTGGTGATTAAAAGATGAAGAAAAATTTTATTTTTGTTTTATATTTGAATTATATTTGAATTTTCTTTGCTATAAACCTCACGGAGCCCGAGACCTTTCCAACGAATGCAAAATCGTGGAAATCGGTTCGTGCGTTCTGGAGTTATAGCGTCAGGAAGGAAAACCCGACTTATTTTTGTTTCGCCACCAGATGGCTTCGTTTTAAGTAACATTTCGTTTGGTGATTAAAAGATGAAGAAAAATTTTATTTTTGTTTTATATTTGAATTATATTTGAATTTTCTTTGCTATAAACCTCACGGAGCCCGAGACCTTTCCAACGAATGCAAAATCGTGGAAATCGGTTCGTGCGTTCTGGAGTTATAGCGTCAGGAAGGAAAACCCGACTTATTTTTATATAGTAGATTAGTGTGATATTAAACCGTTTGCTTTCAACTGGATTGTTTTAATTTTATTTTAGATTTTTTACGATTTTTACACCGTAAAGATGACAGTAGTCTGAGATACGTTCAGTAACAATAAAAAAAACAATTGTAAAGGAATGATTCCTCTGCTCTAGTTATGTGTGTATTAAGGTGCTAGTTACAGTGGATGTATTTTATACAAGTTACAAAATGTTATTGAATATTAAATACTATTCTAGGCTGTATATTCATACAAAATTTCATTAAAGCGTTGAAGCGTGAATGAAGGACGAACAGACGTTTTACTTTTATATATTAACATAAGAATAATATTAAGAATAAAACTTGTGTAGATACCTAGTATACCATGAGTAGGCGAATTGAAATAAAACAAAATTTCACGGATTTTGTCATGTTTATTTTAGGTTTTTTACGTTCCCGACGTTTCGGCTGCTTTACAGCAACCATGGTCACGGGAGGACTGACAGTGTTAGACGTCCTAGTGTCATAGTTAGAACTGGAGTACCCTCATATTTAGTTGTTGTTTGCGAACCCATGACGCAGAAAGTGCTCACAGTGTTTTATTCAATGTGTAGTATTCGCGTTAATGTAATAAATCAATATGAAGGAGCCAAATATATATTTTTTTAAAGAACAGAAAGAAGAGATTATTATATTTAAGACAATTTAAAAATATGTATACATTAAACATTAGTTGTCGATTAGCACCACTGTACAAAACTTTATCAAAAAGGAGTACATGAAATAGTGTAAAATCATGTTGTGTGTTCATCTAATGTCAATGGAACATTATGGTGCTAATCTCTTTCATGTGATACGAGGACACCGACAAAGGTTCCGATTCGAATGTGTTTGCAATATCGTTATGTGGTTAGCGTCGCGGTGCGCGGTAACGGAGCCGTCACGACCCATACACATGTCGTTATCACTATAATGTCTTGTGCATCAAATAAACAAACAATCAAATTATTATTGTTAATGGCTTTTTTTTTTCGTTTTTTTTTAATATTTACTAGGCTGTACCGGTGAACTTCGTACCGCCTCAGAATCAAATGTATGAGACAATGAATTATCTTTCTTATTATGTTTAGTGTTTTTTCATATTTTAATAGTTATTCTGCTATTCGGGGCGAAGACAAATCAAAGATCATAAAAATCGGCCCACCCGTGCTTGAGTTATAAATGATGTAACTAACACAACTTTGTTCTAAATATGTAAACTATCAACTATACAGTTAGCTTACAAATAATCTCGCACTAGACGTACAGAGCGGAGAATATAGATTATCCTAAGCCGTAAATTATGTGTTGCACTACTTTCATTATTTCATATTTTATTGAGTATGGAAAAACTCTACGGTTAGATTAGATTGATAACAATCAGAGGTTTTTAAATAATTTATATAGAGGCCGCACAAGGCAGGAAAACGTCTAGACCTTGCCGATTTCATAGGAAGATATTAAAAATATGATGCAAGAGCTGGTTCATTTGTTTTCCTCGTTAATGTCGGCAGAGGATAGAGGCAGCCTTTTTGACAGTAAAATATTTGTAAAATCCGACATCATCAGATGATGATGTTGATGATGATTTTATAAATATTCTACTAATCAAGGATCCAGAGATCTCGATAGCATAAAATTAAGTTACTCGCGCGCCTCTGCCTGACTGTATGCATGTGATTATATTGAAAACAAATGAACAAATATTGATGCAGTTTTATAGTGATTATCTGTATCTCTTTTGAAATATTACCCCATTAAACATTTGAATCGCTGCGAATGAAGTGTTGACGACATAGCAATCCAATGAATACATTAGTTTAAATTGCAGGCATTGCTTTACGCTTAAGGCAACGGGCCCGAATCTAGCACTCATTAATACACAAAAAAATTTAAAGGTAAACTAGAAATTTAATTGAGCTTTTCATTCATGATAATTCCCCCAAGTATTGTGTATATTTATTTTCTACTAGCGATCCCAGCGAACTTATACAGCCTCAGAATCAAATGTATGAGAAAAATAATTTTCTTTATTTTTATTATTTGAGTGAATTTGGCCCATGTTTTAATAGTTATTCTGCTATTCGGGTGGAGACAAATTTAATGAATCAAAGATCAAAATAGTAAGCCTAAGTTCTTAAGTTATAAATGCTGTAACTAACACGACTTTGTTTTATATTTGTAGATTATCTACGACTATCGGGTTTGCTGGTTAAGAAATTCTATGAAAATAGTTTCTTATGTACAATTTTATTTGTCGATGAAAATCGTTTATTATGGTACAGAGTGATTCAGAAAGGGTATACGAAGCCCTCGTGCGTTTCTTTAGCGCATTTCTAATGATTATGTGAAGTCAGAATTTGGAAATATCATTTTATAAAAAATCGCAAGATATTACTATTAGGGATTTTTTTTTAAATCGACATTTCGAAATTCTGACTTCAAATAGTGCTTACCAATGCGCTTAAGAAGCCCAGGTTCCAAGCCTGGTATACCTTTTCTGAATAACCATGTATAAAAAATAAGCACTATACTACACAAAATTCCACGAAAATAATATTCAAATTGCTACTGACCATTTCGTCGCCGTTGGAACTAAATCACTGTCCCACTGAGCAGTAGGCGAGTATATAGCGATACTCTGGGCGATAGTCGATGATTATACCGCAAATTAATATCGCATCGTTTTCGTCGAAGCAGATGGCTCGCGTCCTGTCGATTAGCTATACGATGCTACAACTACGCGACGATGCTCAAAGTAACACTTGTCGGTGCACCACCGTGCCCGCTGCCATCCATGCCAATTGGACCACAATCGCCGCCTAATAATGTTAACATGCACAACAATTTTCACAGGCACGTGCCAACAACTTACTACATATCAATGACTTTTAATATTTACATTTTATATTTGACTCGAAAAAAATATTGTCGGTTGAATCTTACAACTTATTGTGGAGAGGTCAAGCCAAGTGGCATTCGTTTGTTTTCTAAAACTATTACTTCTTGATAATTTGTTGTATTCTATTGTTGATATAACATTGGACGGTGTATTCAGTTTATAAATAATATTTGTATTGTGTATGCATGGAAGTCACCTGCCTATGTACCTACCTACCTACCTACTTATATGGTTTCGAGATTTATCAATTTGTAGACAATGTAACAAAGAAATTATCATAATATCTTTTTTAAAGAAACCGCTATTAAAAATGGTGATTTGCTAGGTATTCACATACTTTAGGTATTTAAAGTACATTTTCTGTGGAGAAATGGCTCAATTTATAATTAGATAATCGTCTTATGGACCTGTCAGTTCTAGAACTATCACTGTATCTCATGTGTCTGTTGACTAAAATCTTTGTGATTAGTATTTTAGTAATTATATAAATGACAAACAAATGCCGTTCGTCTATAAAGGCATTACTTTAGAACGACCTGACCGAATAGTAATTGTTTTTTTAAGTGTTCGTAATAGTCCCGATAAGGTTTTTTAGGTAATTAATACTTTAAAAGATGACCCGGAAATTGGAAAATTTGAGACAGGACAACATCTATCGGGTCAGTAAAATAGTAATAATAATACATGTTCACCCCTATTATGATTAAGCCTAAGTAATAGAAACACTCATAATTATCCCACGAAATCTGAATTCTGTATCCGTTATAAAACATGGCTTTTTAAACATTTTCAGAATAAGTAATTCAGAGTTTATAAATTTCTTCAGATTCGAAGGTACTGATGTGTACATCATAAGACACAGAAGTATCAGTAGCTATTATGTGATCGGCATGTTTGTTCTTTTCCTCCGTAATTAATATTCCTGCTTCGTTAAGTTGTTGTTTGACCGGTGACGGCCGGCAGCTGTTTCAAGGTGGCATATTCAAGAAATAATAATCATATAATCCCATAACGATTTCCCTGAATCGTAGACGTAATGTAGTAAAACAAAAGATTTATGGCTGATAGAATTACTGTATAAATTCAACAATTGTTTATTTTTATCATAAGATTATTCTGTATTACAACTAGCCCAATAACAATTGAATCACAATAAATAATTGTGGTTATCAAAGCCTGAAATTTATATAATTTATGATTAACATGATTCATGATTTCGGCTCAATGGTTTTATTTGTAAACTGATGTCGGTTTTTTGTGTTATAAAATAAAGGTTAGAAAATAATCGTAATCTAAGTACTATTTTTAGTATGTATGTATTCATTTGCCTTCCTGTACCTTAATCACAATCTTTTTACGTACCGTTTCGGTAAAGTAACGTCTTCCATCCTTCTCACACAACTGTTTTCATAAATAAGTATGACAGTGTGTGAATATGTTTTCTCGATGCCGTTACGAGTACATTAGAAGTTCCTGCTTACCCTTCAGTTAGTAGAGTAAGCAGGAACAGGAAGCAGGACATTAGGAATGATTTTAAGAATTCATCTGTATGCTGAATGAATCTGGTTCTTTATCTTTACTTAATTTAGTGTATGCTAGCGTTGTTTTCTTTTATAACAGATATTCTAATGAATATGATTACATCGTTATCGCGCGAGCCTCAATACTGTCGGACTATAATGGACTCTACATACTAAAGCTGCCGCTCCGAAGAATAAACCAATGATGGGTACAATGTGTAGAACTTACGCATGTTCTACCAAAAACTATGATCTTGACCAAATGGTAGTTCCATAAAAAAAAATTGCCGCTATGTTCAATTCATATAATTTTCTTAGATCTAAGGCGCCTTCTTAAAATTTTAAAACTCATAAATATTGAACACCATATAATAAAAATACATTAAATACGCACACCATAAAACAATATTATCATTAATCCTTAATTTTTTTTTATAGAAAGTGGGATGAGGAGTTGAAAGTGTAAGCATAGGAAGCCAAGTATATATATATATATATATATATTTGGCTTCCTATTATATGTATGTATATATATATATTTAATTTTAATAGGGAGCTACTTTTTGTCTTCTTTGATTTGGTAGATTACCGATATTACAGATTAACGAATAGTTTACCGATACTTAATTTCACAGAGCTACTGCGGTTTGTCCGCCGTTAAAGCTTATAATAAAGTACGAAAATATTTTTTTTGATTATCCATAAAATAATTTATATTGTAAGTACATAATATGGTTCCTATAGCCGGCGTTGTATTTCAAAGTATATTGAGTAATAAAGAAATTCAGGAGATAGACGAGTTCATTACAATAACTAATAATGTTTCTTTTATTTGCAATGTTCACATTTCAAGGAACCATTATTAGTTCATTATTTAAGTAAAAAAAATATATATGGACTGACAATCACAACATCAAGAATACGTACATCTCGTCACTGTTATACGAGGATCGTGTAAGGAGCTTGTTCACCACACTACACCGTCAAAATACCAATGCGCTATTCATCGCTATCCTATATATCGGCGGATAATTTCACAAACAGTACCACGTGAAAAGTAATGGGTACAATAAACATTTAATCCGGTATTGGTGATATAGGCGCGCTTTTGACAGCTTACTAGTCGGCGCGATGTTCGAAACACGAGACCATACCTTTCAGATTAGGAATACGGTGGAGACAAGAGTTGGGCGCGGTTGTAGGCGGCGGCTGACTGCCGCGGCGGCACGGCGGCTCTCGAAGCCCGCCACCGGACTACGTGAACGTCTCGGCTAAGGGCACACAACAATCATTCACGTCCACACTTGTAAGACGACCTCGGTTTTTATATAAGCACGTGGCTTGCACCCTGTGCATTCACACCTTTTTTCATGCAGTCCACAATAGCCGAATACGCGTAGACGCCAGTTTCAAAGGTACAAAAAAGGATATTTTTTGTATCACTTATTATCACGTTAGAGTTAATTATTCCGTGTCACGAGATGCCAACTGCTGTGCCGCTCGGAACCCGGAAAACGAGCAGAGAACACAGGAGCTACAGTGTTACTGTTACATGTCCATTGCTGCCGACGGTTTTATATGGTTTCTATGTAAATAATGAAGATCGAGCCTTAAATATTGCACGTAGCTTGTTTAGTTGGAAGCTAAGTAGAACCACTTACATTGTGGCACCATGATTCCTATAAGGCGTTCATGATTTGTAAACTATCATCCTATTCAACTTCTAATCAGAGCGATTATAACATTATTTTAATCAAACATTTACTATCTCTTACAAGTTTTGAAAAAGTGACTCATGGTTCAGTCAAGAAGCCAACTAAGTACATTTAGAATATGAACCATAATCTAGTGTGATATTAAAACGGTAGGAACATTAATATGTAGTATGGTTGAACTCGTAATGAAATTCTCTGACTGAGACGTCAATAAAGTTTATATTCATGAAGCATTAAACTTACGTAATAATGTATGATATAAAACCTAAATAAAACATTGCACGTACGATAAAAGATATATATAATTTTATTTATACAGTAAAGATTTGATGCTTATCAATAATTAATAGCTTTAACATTGTGTGTTATAGTACCTACGTAGGCCAGTAGCTACCTGCATGCTCACACTTGGGTAAATGTAGCTTTAAAATATATATTTTTTAAAGCTATTGATGATCTCGAATTGTTTGTGGGTTATTCAGCACATTTTTGCTACAACAATGTTTAAGATATCGTGAAGAGCAGCGTTCCATGTGGGTATTCCTAGTATTCATAATCGTAGGCTTCTTGAGGTGCCGCCACTAATAGTGTCAGATATTGGCAAAATGCTAAGCATAATAGATCGGGTCCTACGGAAAAAATTAGAGAGTTACGTAGGTGTATTGCTTTTTTAAAAAATACTGCCCAATATGTTTTTTTGGCAGTATTTTTATCTTTCCAACTCCTCCTATTTTCCTTTCCATTAATTTCGTTGTAGGTTCCAAGATTGCAATTAGCTTTTCCCCGAGACCAGCTGAAGGTCGAACCATGACATCTTCCTTGGTCACCGCTGTGAATCCTAGCTTCCAGGAGTAGCAGTACTGCGAGTGTGTGGCGGGCATAGACACAAAAAAATTACGCCTTGATTTAAGAAAAAAGACGTGAGTGAATTAGAGTAATAATAAGTTATATTTTAATGACTACAATTTTAACTAATTGATCTATGTAACATCGGTTTATCGTCTCTATTTCGGAAAATGCAATAATTGTATCTCCTTTACAGAAAATTTTAAATAGTTTACAACCTCTATAAATAACGGGACCAGTATCTAAAATATAGTATAGGTAACATCACATAAAATGAGCAAAGGTGGCGGCTCTGCACCTTCACCATTGCTCATTTTATATGACCTATGTGTAATTTAAATTTTCATTTTTTTAAAGGTTCGTTTATATTATTCTTATTTTCTCTATTCTTCAGAGTTTGCCTTTTACGTAACGCCTTTAGGTTTCGAAAAAATCGATTGGTGGTTTCAAATATTTGTCTCTTTTTAGTTTAAATGATTGAAGTTAACATTAAATCACCTTTTGTTGTCATTAAAAAGGACACATACGACTCATTCGGATCATCGCTATACAATGTGACTTAGAACGATATACTACCATTTTGATGCGCGCTTTTAAGCGCACTTGTAATCATTACGTAAAGTCACAATTTTGATATTTCAATAAAAAATGCTTTCCACCAAAATGTGAATCTGGCTGTAGTATGTTGTTAGCTACAGAATTTCGTTCCACAACCAATAAGGACAATACTAGTCCGTATGTATATATGCTTAAACATTTTCAATAATCTTAAGTGGCTAGGTAAGCTGGAATAAGCGTTGAGATGAATGGGATAAATAACTCTACGGAAAACTCTAAGGGCGTTGGAAGACCACCGAAGCAATCACGAGTTTAAGTCTACCGGATAGCATGTGATATTTACAGGCAACATAAGTAAGATAATTTAAATAGCAATTTTTGCGCAAATAAGTTGCGTTTACTTTGTGATGTATCTAACATTATATTGAGTCAGGATATTATGATGCGTGATAACTTTGCAAATTGGAAAAGTGGCTCAATATTGTGCTTACATATTATTATTTATTACTGATGTGAATAGAAGAGGTAATGTGTTCACTTACCTTTGTTTAAATTGTATTTAGTGTTCGAATGATTCTTGCCCACTTCGCTGATTGACTATATTTTAGCACAAATGTTAGCCGACGTGACGCGGCAATAAACAATTAGCAGTCACTAACTAATTGTACGTAGGTATACATACTTAATTAGTCGTTAATTATTCACTTAACATATTCTTTTGATGTTCGAAGAAGTAGCATGGTGAGTGGACTAAACTGCCGCACTCGACAGAATAAGTATTTTATATCACAAATAATGATAGTTGTTGGGATTGATCTTGATCCGTTTTCACAAGCCGGACAGATTGAAGTGGCCGTCACAGTGCTCTTATCATTACTCGGAATGTACTGGGCTGTTGATGATATATCAAATGAGTTGGTTTGTGTCGAAGGTAGACTGTCCGAATGCGTTTATGCCGATGGGTTCCGTGAGATTGATTTTATAATTTGAGCAGTTAATGGAAAGCTTGTAGGAGTAGTGTATGCATTGATGATTGATCCGCAGCTGTGTAGTTCAATTCATCGGTATGCAAGTAGAGCGTGTAAGTGATAAATTCACGCTGAAAGCATCGTAACGCTCCGTTACGCTGATAAACGAAATTCTTATTGAGATATAAAAACATCGGTTGACCTGACCCCAATATTTATATATAACTATATCTATTTTTTTTATGAAATACCAGAAAATACAAGCGAAAAAAGCCGATAAATCTAGAGGTGATGTCAAAATACTTGGTCTACATAAGTAGGTACTCATTTTATCACTATAAGTAATATAATATATAAGAAAAATAATAGGGTGCCTAGCTATTTCATTCCGCTTTCGTTAGAGTTTCAATAGCTCGGTTTTAAAAATGGAACATTATGTACTAATTGTGAGTAAGAGCGACTTACCTATCGCTATTTTTCACACCATTTTAAATTTATTAATATTTCCTTCTTATCATAGCAGTGGATTGGATTTTACGATTTCACTATTGTTACAAATCAACAACTAAAACGAACTGAATAACGAATAAAATATGAGTAATGGTGCTTATGGCAGCGAATCTAACAATATCACATAAACTACTCAATACAATGTTGTGTTATTGGAGAGACGTCGGTGAAAAAAAGTTTTAAATAAATCGATTGTAAAAATTATATCGATATTCGAATACGACGCGATGCTATTTAATTTTAAAGGTTTTGTTTTTGCTCCTGGCTTGCTAACTCTACATGGAGACGGCCAGTAGTGTACGGGTTTATCTGAAGTGTTGCCAGCGATTATGCTCTTAGGCCCTCGGTACACAATTGTGACCACTCATACCTTATCAATATGATCACGAGACAATTTTATCTACACAAACATATTCACAGCTTGTCAATATTATTAGGCAGGTGGTATTAAATATATCTTTCAACTTTTAGATGGTCATAAAATAATTTTATAGTTATAATACCAACCAACAAAATCTGCAATTGGCATACTACATAAGAAGCAGTAAAGGAAATTGTTGTGCACACGGGTTTGCACCGTTTCTGTGTCACTTGGGTGTAAATGCACTTTAAGTGCTATGATTTCCGAAAATATATATATATTTTTTTAATATTATTATGTCAATCTCTTGAATATTCACACACAGTGTAGGGAAGTCTATCGATTTTTCCACATCATAAAATGTCGGGAAACGCATTCTAACATTGTGTTAAACAAATGGGGGAAGAGGGACCCTCGGCTTCTCAACTGTCCTTCTCACACTCATGACATACAGAATCGCGATTGACATCTTAGAGGAGATTCGTTTTGTTTAAATTATAATTGGGAAAGTTGACAAGCAAAAGGTCACTGGTAGATCCCTCTTCCTCCTGTGTTTATCAATGGATTTCCGCCAATTATCACCTAGTTCTATTAATTATCATTATTTGTTAACGCATGGCGTTTCCCGGGCTTAGTCACCCAGCACATAAAATAATTGACGAGATTTTATGTACAGCGTGATTCACAAATGAATCCAATAATTGAAAGCTAGGATTGTTTAGTGCATTTCTAGTAATTATGTCAAGCAAGAATTTGGATGTTCACAAAAGAATAATTATTTAAAGTAAAGTTAAAATAAAATAACAAGCTTTTCCTATGTGTTTATCTGTGAAATTTTATTGGCTTTGGGTTCATCGACTTATTGTCTTAGTCTCAGAAGAAGTAAACACTTTTAATAGTATAAAATGCAGTTTGAGTCCGTTTAACCCAGCAAAAAAAAATATGCACATGAGAAGTGAAATATAAATTGGATGTACAGAAACGTCCAAATTACAGTTTCATTATAATTTGTAATAAAAATAGCTTAGGTAGTCAACCTAAAAATATTGGGGTTGCTCCTAATGCATAGGACGGTATCAATAATACAATTTTGTTTAGTTGGTACCGTACATTAAGTGTTTTCACCTGGCGAGTAATATTGCCAGACACAGGCTTACTATTTTTATTTTAAGAGACCCTGGCCTGTTTCACTATGTGCTGATAGCCCTATCCTCTACTCATTATAAATAAGCCAAATCAGCATGGCGTGTAACATGCCCTAATAAGAATAGGCGGCTACAACTTTTCCTTGCGGGTAACAAGTTTCTAGAGCCAAGCAAATTAGCTAGCACAGCTTGAGTACAGCAGGTTTAGTGACTTTCTTCACTTCACATAAATGTATTCATGCAATTCCAGGCAAGTGTATAAAACGAATGTAATAAATACAAAGTCATGAATTAATAACATAACATTAGACATAGGTGTCTAATGTTATGATATTATACTAATATTATATAACTTATATAAATATATTACATGAACAGACATAATTATTAATAATATTGAAATAAAACTTATTTAACAGATTTTATCGTGTTTATTTATGTATTTACGTTCCAGACGTTTCGGTTCTCCCGTGACCATGGTTGCTGTAAAGTCGGGAACGTAAAAACATATAATAAATGCGATAAAATCTGTAAAATGTGTTTTATTTCAATGTTTAGTAGTCGCGTAAATATAAGAAATCAATATTAATAAGATTATATCATAATTTAATAATCACTTGCCTTTGCAATAATGACAGTATTAGAAATAGTAAGCCAACTTATCCGAATAGATTTCCGACAAGAAAGTGTAAATAGTACATCCCAAAATAGCTCAGTTGTTTTGTATGGTAACGATTTAACCCTTAGTAGCCTGATTTACGAAAGTGATTTATTTTTAATATTACTGTGTTTAATGTTACTGTGTTTAATAATAATGAATTTTTTTTTTTAATTTCGTTGGAAAGAATGTTATACAACATTAAAACACGTACAGCCAACCTATAAAAAAAAACTAATAGTAATGTGAACATTCGGTTTAAAAGATTGGTATCAAAATTGAAACTCTAGGCTATTAAGGGTTAAATCTGCACCAATTGCAATTGAGATAATGCCTAATAATGTATCCATTTTACAACGAGAATTATATAACTACTAAAAAGGAACAAACAATGTGAGTAATCACTACGATGTAGGTCTGTCTGATGCCAATAATTGCTAGCAAATTGACATTCGACAGTAAAATATACTTAGTAGTATGCTTCAATAAGACGATTATTCAATCAAGAAGTGGTCTATCGAAGATTCTAGATAAAGGAGCACATATTCTGTTTACAAAAAAATAAACAGTATGACAGAAGCAGGGTCTATAGTTACTATATTTCTTATCGGTGCTAATTTGAATTTTCTGATAAGATGGAATTCATATAAAAGTAATTGTTTTCAATAAGTAAAGGGTATATTTTCAGTATTATTTTGAAGTAAAATTTTAATTATTTTATCTCTCTCTATTACAACTTATTATCTCTTTCTATTACAACTATAATGTAATGTAATTATCAACATATGATATTGTTGCATCGTGCTCAAGGTCATTAAGCGCTGGCGGTAATCTCCATTATCACGGTCCAGTATCACGGTCTTCGTAAATGAGATAAACCTATCAAACGGTGGCTGTGTCAAACTCAAACTGAAGATATTTTGCCCCTTTGCAAGATAACTGCTGTTTTATTATATAGGTAAGAATCCCAGTTTTAAATATTTGTTTAGTTTATGCTTGTCCGACAAATACTTTGTACTGGAGCAACAACGTTATGGCTTATTACTAGGGAATTATTCTTATGTTAATGATGCACGATATTCTAAAACAAAGATTGTTAGCTGTTGATTGTAGTCGTGACCGTGGCATGATATAGCAATAGGCTATATCATTATCAATCACATGTTAACGAATGTGTAATGAAACTTACTAAAAGCTTACTAATCAATTAAAAAAGTAAGAATGTATTTGTTATATATAATTAATTTCGTAGACTTAACAAGCAACAATTTAAGAGTGGTTTGTTAATGAAACTGTCAATTAAATCAGAGAATTATTGTCGTAGTGGTGACCCACGCAAATGAAACAAACTGATGGCATGGTGTATGTCATTCTCCTCAATCGTACTATTAACATAAGTCACATGGTGAGGACGTAGAGTTTTTAATCAATTACTTGTTTAGATTCAAATAAATAAGAGACACACTGTAGTATATTGTCAGTGGATCGGGTAAATTTCCACTCTATATTGAAACACAATATTAATCAAACTGTTCGCATAGCTGCCATGTTAGAGTGTACAATAATTTGTGTACAAACAAATAATATACGTCCAGTGTTTCACTATAAGGAGCAGATCACATGGAAGCGCTAATTTGATTGTCGAGTCTGTCATTGGCAACAGTGTGTACGTCACGCGCAATCATGTGGACTGCTATTGTTTGCAAATAGGTACAAACAACAAAACACAAAGCGTAGTAATTGTAGCTGCCTACACATTTTCATGGGTTATTTAAATTTTCGCGTTGTTTTTATGAAAAGTCAAAACACTTAAGATTAACATAGGATTGAGTCGTTACCGTTGTTGCAGATCGGGATGTCCTCCCGGTGCCACCGGTCGCCTGCAGATGCAGTTTGACAGCGTCCACTCCTGACCTCTTGGTACGCTCGCGAGCCGCAGCGACAGCCTTTTCGGCGGCCGTCTGCTGCTTCAAACGTAACTCCTGTTTGCCTCCACTTTTCTCCTGCGATTTCCTCCGACTGTCCTGTTTCGTCCGACGATCGCGCTTCTTCATGTTTATAAACACATTGTTTCACTCAAACATTACACGTAGGTATATCACACTGGTGGCAACCGTATAAAGAATTCGATCGGAAGCTGTCGCGAGATAAGATACTTGCGTTGTAGTTGAAAGAGTGCAGATAAAAAATAATACACAAATATGCTGTCTTGGGTTCGTGACAGACGAGGTTCTGGGTGTCAGCACTTCGACGTGATGATGTAGGAGCCTTGGAGTGGTGTCGGTCGGCGCGGTGGTAGTTGTGGGAGGAGATCTGATCTAACACTCAACATGATCGTGGCGGTGCGGCGTGGGCTGCGCGGCTGTGTGCAGGCGGGCGCCGGGGTGCGGCCGCACTGGCGCGGCCGCGGGTGCACGCGCGGACCGAGCTCCCGCGCGCTCTTTCATGATGTGTCAGTTAATTGAAGGGATCTCAAACGCACTATTACTTGAGACGCATCTGATGATATTAACGACACGATCGTAAATGTTCTAGAAATATGAAGCATTATATGTAAGTGTTCTTTCTTTTATCCAATTTTGGACTTTGTATATTTTGATTTAATGTACAAGGTGTAACAAAAATAGTGTAATGTTTTTTAAGGGGCTACCAAGTTGGTCATATTTAGTTTTGTAGGAGAAAGCAAACCAGTACCGTTTCACCGCGTATTTAGAATGTATTGCTATTTTAAAATGTAAATTTTTTTTTCGGGAATGTGACCCTTATAGCCTCGCTATCGATGGACCTGTTAAAATATTTGACAGTATTATTGTAACACTTCATATACATGAGAGTATATGATGTTTTTATTATTGGGTACGGAGGCATTAAGAATCCCAGGTATAAACGTATATGATGCGTAAAGAAATCGATTTTTAAATGAAAAGTCGAAGTAAAAGTAAATTAAAAATGAAAGTAATATGTTCTACACGTTCCTAAACAATATATTCTACAGTGGATCTACGACGTCTTGGATCTGTGTGAAAACTTTACACATTTAGATCAGTGCTTCCCAATTAGGTTTTGATCATAATACCCTTTGAAATAAAAAAACAGGAACTCACGTGCTTGAGTTTAGATTGCATTAGTAATTATCTCAGCTTATATCGCATATTATCCCTAGGCGTTGGAAAAACTGCATTATAATGTAAAACAAATAAACGGAACCTATTCAACCTTACAAAGTACTTTAATCAGCGATCGAATGTGTTCAATTTACATTTTAATCTCGTATAACTAAATCTTTTAAACATTAGCGAACAAGTAGTTATTTAAGTCACAAAAGGTAAACTAATAATTTTGTGACAAAATTTTTAGAGTTGAATTTTGTTATTATTTTCAATATATAGCGTAATATATATATTTATTTTTGTCTGAGGTGACAAGTTTTTGATATTTAAAAAAAATCTAACGCAACGCCATCTTTTAAATTATCGATAAAGTAAACTGTTGTCAAGCTGCTCTAGGTGTAACCATTATTTTGATCACATCGTACAACTTTAGTTTTGTTAGAGCAAATAAAAGGACTGGCATGTTTTTCTTTAAGTTTAGAAAAACGTCACGAGATGTCGTTACTGAGTTACGCTATTCAGAGCTCGCTGCTTCGACTCTATTCTAGTTCAAGAAATTTCTGTTAGATAGCGATAGGAAGGTGCTCTACCTACATCCTTAACAAGGTATGCATTTTTACTGAACATTTTCATGAACCCTCTGCAGTGCTGGCGGACGTATAGATGCTCCATTACTACTTCCTTTAATTCAGTACCTATACTTATATTTTCGCTCATTTCAATACTTTGTTTAATTACGTTTTTTTACTTAACCAAATTAAACATCTGTTTTCGTAATTGACATTTTATTTTTATACGAAACGATTATTTAACTTTACTGAAATATCATGGAAATCAATGCTGTAGAATAGTAGTTACTTAAAATTATAATTTATTTACACTGCTAATGACAGTTTTGTGAATATATATGAATACAGTAAATACTTAATTATTTTTACACAAACGGGCACCGTTATTAATCTTTTTACTTAAAGTTATGAATTGTAAATAACTTAAATATCCTTTAGCAGAATGAGATCCTTGGGCAGAAGATTTTCTATTACGATTCAGATTCTGAAAAACAAGCATAAATCATTGATAAATAAGTGCCTAACTAAATAATAGGCATGAATTTAAAAAAATGATTTGGAGTGATTGTAGACTCTACGTAGAGTGAGTAGAGTAAATCATGAACTTTGTATGAGATTATGGCATCCCTAGTCCTTCATTTTATGTAGTTTGTTTTATTTAGTCGGTTTTTTACGGATTAGCAGCTACTTTTGACGATACCAATAAGTTGTGGATAGGGTTTATTACCACATTAAAAAGCAGGCCCTAATTATACAGATACAATTATTTGTGTACATAGAACACAGATGTGTAATTAGTGATAGTTTAATATTTATTTGTCTGATGAACTTCTAGATTTATAGTTAGACTTTATCACTCTCTCGCTCATTCTGTACAGCGTGTGTGTGCTCTATACCTGCCGTCAATGAGACTAAATTCATAATTTCAAGTATTTTACTTATATATAAATGCGTTTAGGGAATTTCTACCCTCTTAATATCTAAAAAAAAATGTATAATAGCACTTACTGCGTTGTTTAACTCACCGTTTTCGCATTTTTTGTTTATCTCTTTAAGTAGTGCTCGGCCTATGTACTTTGTTAGTAAGTACCCAATAGGGGTCGTGACTAGTATTGCTTGTACTATGAGCCTCATCAGGTCTTCAGCGTACCCCGTTCGTGGGTCATCGGGCTTGCTTTTCACGATCAATGTACTTAGGGCTACAGGACATAGCACTGCCTGTAATAAGTAAAACAAACATATATTTTACTGATATCCAATACATTTAAATAAAGTAGTTGTAAATTGTATTGATTTATAATTGGAAATAATATTAATCTCATTTTTTTTTATGAAACTTGAGAAGTTACATAGGTTTTTGTAAACCAACCACTATAAACAGCCTACACCATTGTAAAATGTAATGATTGTGGGATATTAAGCAATTGTGTGCATCCCAAACAAATAGGTTGAAAATACGGATTGTTCTTACAATTGATCTCTCGATAAATGTTGTAGGCGACACACCAGGCATTAACTATAATATTTTGTTCATATGCCGACCTTTTTTATGTAATAAATACGAGGGTGGCTGAAAGAATTAATTATGTTACCGCGACACAGGCGCCCCCTGCTAGTCAGTTACGCACGAACCGCCGTACCTCGCGACGTACACTTTTTCGCATACACTTAGTTGCTTAAAAATTGTATTTTAATTCTATCGCCCACAAATGTTTTGTTTATTTAGTTATTAGAACAAGTACGTCGATACGTACCCCTACTATAGATTTAGGTATCCATGTGCAACAGAAGAACAGCTTCTCCCTAGTCGACATGTCTCGACACAACACATATGCGGTAGTCAGCCGGACAGTCAGACATATGAACAGTATACCGAAACCAATCAGCATCAGCTTCGACATCACAGGTTTTATCTGCAATAGGAACGTTTTGTATATAAATGAGCCTAAAAAGAACTCCATCAAAAGCTTTTTTTGCATGATTATGTTGCCATTTGAAGATAGCCCCTAATCTATATTTTATGGCTGTACCAGCTACAAGTTCATTTAAATCATTGCTATATAGACTGATAAGGAAAATCGGCACGCTTGAATTTAATCTAAGGTTATTAATAATATATGTGTATTTGGAATATGACTACTTATTAGCTTTCATTATATACATACCTATATTTTTATATTAACACAAAAATATGCCGCCTCCCACTTTTTTATCATTTGGAGACATTATATATATAAATATTTAGTCGAATACCAACACCTATAACAATCCATCAAGCTGTTTATGCTATAGACCGTGCCAAAGAAATAGACATACATACACTCGAAAAACATTAGCCAAAGTTACCAACCACAAAGTAAGTGCCTGTGTAGGCGAAGAGTGCGGGCTCCAGTGTCGACCAGATCACGCGGTAGGCGGTAGACGCAGGGTTGCTGTTCAGCGGCCAGCCGTCGCGCGCCCAGTGCGTCGCCGCCGTGGCGTTGCATGCCAATACCGCAACACCGGCTAGGTACAACAAAAGAATATTTGTAAGATATGTTGTCAATCTTTCTTTATAGAGTGAGGCTTTATTTTTCTTGTAATAATCTGATATTTCATTGCAGTGCAGTTCAACAATCGGAAATTGTTACAATAGCCAAAATTAAATTTTACTTTGAATAAGTGTTTTAACGGAGCTATGTAAAATTACTATGCGATGCGATGCGACCCTCCTAAATCTGGGTTGATAATAGTTTTATTTGGTAGCAGCTGTACAGAACTATTTCTCTTATGTTATATATTTATTTCTTAATCTTATTTCTCTTATGTTTACTGTTTCTATTATCTAATTACATCGTTATCGATGTTAAACTATTGTTTAACCGCGTCTTGCCATGTTAAGTCTCAACATCACTTTAATATTAGTATTATTTGTTTTATCGGCACTGTAGGTCTATTTTGTAGTTTTATATTATAAGGAACATTTTTTGTTAAAATACGACTGTTTGATGCCAAAATAAAGGAAAAAAAAAAAGAACTAAATAAAATAGTTTAAAGTGAAATGGTATCAACAACTGGCCAGGACTTGATTTATTCTGGACTTGGTTTATTCCGCAAATCTCTTCTGCACTCCGTTTTGGTGGCAACCGGGCATAAGATAGATCATGAATCATAATCAGGTGACACCCAATCAAGGCGAGATTATCAAAGTTTACTTAAAAAGTGTGATACCAGAATCGTTTGTTCGTCTGATCTCTGAACAAACCTAAGCATACCCTGGAGTTTGCGTATGCATTACATAAATGTATCGTCGTATGACACCCCGATAATATTATTATTATGTAAGTACCTACTTACCTGTATAGATTGTTTCAGAAATGCTAACTGGGGGCGTACTACGAACTGTAATTTCCAGGCAGAATATATTACATTATAAAACTGCCTGGTAATTTAATATTTTAACTCAATAATACATACTTATCCTAATAATAAACTTTCTTATATCAGTCGTTCAAAATTACAATTACAGATTATGACAAAGTACTATCGAGGGGGAACTTATGTCTTTAACATGATACAGATGATAAGTTTTAGGCCGGGAAGTGAATTGCCTAGAAATAAGAGTTCATAGTAAGCCCCCTGATATGCAATACCTGTCCCACCCCATCCATAGTGGGACGTTAGGAAGCTGGCGAAGAGACCACCGATCAACACGAACAATATCCGCAACTCAGTCTTATATTGGTCTTGTGAGTCAGGCAGGAACTTGGCCAGGCTGCCCCAGCTTGCTCCCAAGACCACGCCCAATAACAGCGCGAACGCCGCCTGTGGCCAACCATGATGTTTCATTAAGAAAGAGTTACGGGTGAATACTGAAACGCAACAAATGGTGATGATGATGAGGATTGATGTTGTCATGAATACTGGCAGTCTGTACAGAAAGCAGGGTCATTAATGACTACCAACTGTGCCAATACAGTTTTCAAAAAGAATACATATACAAAAAAGACGTGTGCTTAAATAATACTACTAGAGTGTTTACTTAGGTATTATAATAATAATAGTCCTTTAATATCCTACTGTTGGGCACGGGCCTCCATCAATGTCAAGGAGATTAGGCCATAGTCCACCAAGCTGACCCAGTGCGGGTTAGGGGTCTTTTGAGGGGTTCTCTCACGATATTTTCCCTCCCCGTTTAGCTAGTGATTATCATGGTTAAAAATTATAAAATAAGTACTTAAGGGGGAAGCTCAGGGTCAGGGCGCGAAATTCAAAATGTCAATGGTTTTTATTTTTTTACGAAAAATTTGGACATCTTTACGATGTAATTTAGTGTTTTGCGATATTAGCATTCTGCATTGGATGTCTCGATGTATTAGGTTTGCTTAAAAAAATACCTAATCCGATACAATACCATAAGGTTTGTAAAAACCGCTACTTTTACTAACTTTATGGTGTTGTATCGCTTTAGGTATTTTTCCAAATTTTTCGTAAAAAAATAAAAACCATTGACATTTTGAATTTCGCGCCCTGACCCTGAGCTTCCACCTTAAGACCTTGTTATAAACATAATCTCGGAAGTATATATATATATATAATAATTGGATGATATTGTCATGGGATAGGGATGGTTGGTGCAAACGAAACAAGGCTTATACCCAGCGGATGGTATCGATAACTTTTGGCTGATAATGATGATGATGTAGACCTTCTGATGTACCTATGAACTACGATACGAAGTTATAGTTGAACTGTTTAAAACCTTGCAGTATCGATAGACATCGTCGTCGCCTTGATGAAAGATGACGCTGTGTATAAGGCCGAACACGCCAACACTGAGGGCGGTGTCAGTGCCTCCAGCGGTGCAGACCAACTGCGGCCACTTCTTCAAGTGCTCCTTGCCCGCGCTCAGCTGTTGAACTGTGGGCATCACCACCGCACACGACACTGACGCGTAGATCGACCCGAGAAGGAAACCTGCATACAATAGAGAAAGTTTGTATGACTAAATATGCAGAGATGCTCTGACGACTCAATACTCAAAAATAAAATCAATGTTTTTGAACAATACCGACCAAATGATTAAATACATTTTATAGTAGCGCCTGATATAAACGATCTTATAAGTCAGTGTACGCATTCGCGATTAAATTACAAATAAATGGCGTTTAGAATTAGGGACAAATCTGTTTGGTGCGCTGCGGACCTACTGGTATATTTCGATGACTGACGATACGTGTAGGGTGGGTCGCCCATGTATCACAAGCGACCGGTCGCAAATAATTGCATAAAGCAAGTACAAAAGTAGGCTACTCGGTATCAGTGCTATTTTCTTAAGTCGTGAAAAGTTATAGGATTATGTGTTTTATTTTTTCCGGAACATAACATGTTCTTTTTTATTTCGGTTTGGTATTGATGTAATATTTATCGCTGACACTCTGTTAACCTTGACTCCTTTTTCTTTGATCTATAATTGCGTGAGAGCGTGACACGATACTAGCGATACGCTTGAGGTGGCTTTGAGGTTTACTGAATGAATATTTTGCATTGTTTGTTAATGTGATTATATACTTTACTTTTTATATAGAACGATTTTTTAAATTGAGTTGTAATTACAGTTCAGTCAAACCACGTTTAAATACGCGTATGATCTGGCGTTAGTTCATTCCGTGACATAGAATTTAGTTTTTTCCTTTCAATCAATTCAGTCACTATACGATCAAACTTACATCAATGTAATGAATATTATATATCGAATTAATTCCGAAGGTTGTACCTCCAATGGACCTCATGGTTGGTAATCCGATGTAAGTAGTACAATATATTACCTACAGTAACCAATATGAATTAAACGTTTCCCAATTTAACGAATGTTCGTACGGGAAATGCAAATAACGGTGGAAAAGTAAAACAAAAAACAACTGTTGACAACTTTTTCGCTTTGATGCTTTGTCCGGGAAATCCCGGCGGGTAATTACAGGTGGGCACGCCGCACGCTCGCGGTAGGCTCCGCGGCCGCGCGCCCGACGGCGCTTCAATACCGACGCCTCCGCTTCAACGCCGCGCGCCGGCATGCAGCGAAAATGCATTCAAAATCTTCGCAATACGAGCTCCACGCCAGATTATTGAGTTCGCTTTGTGAAGTGCACCCACCGCGCTCCATTGTGTGTGTGCTCGTACGTGACAAATTTTATTTCCCTACACGATTTTATATCGCACTATCAAACGCCACTCGTACGTTTTGACCACAAATTTATTTTCCACGTCATCTGGGACTTGGCATTTCATTAAAGGCCGGCCGCGCACTGATTTAAATTAATTGATGTGTGGCTATTTTTGGATCAGTTCCATGCGAATATTAGTATAGGTAAATGCATATCAATTATGATACCAGTTTTAGCTTCTTTCAATCAATTATTTCTAGTTCTGAGGTTTAGTTACAGGCTTTACGTATTATAGTACATTGAGTGTTTTTTGTAAAGGTATAAGGATATTTTACTAACTACCTATATGGTCGAATATTTTTTATACTAAAATGTCAAAAATTATAACTTACCCCAAATCCAAGGGTAGTTAAGTAGTAGCCGCATGCAGACGGCGAGTGCGCAGACTTCGAGCAGCCAGGGCGCCGCACCCAGAGTGGCGACCAGCCGCCAGTTTTTCCTCATGAAGTATACGTCCCAGCCCAGGGAAGCCTTGCCCAGAATCACCACAGGATAAATCTTTCTACAACAATAATAATTATTGATGTGTTTGTAGATCCAAAAAGTTTGGAAAAAGGTTATTTTAATTAAATAAGGCAAAGAAATAAATTATTAGTACCTCAAGAATCCATCAATTTCCGTATTTTGTCGCATGTCTAAATAACCAATGTTGCGTGCAATGATGCCGGTAAGTAGGGCTGCCATGAGTGGAGGCAGAGTGGTGGATGTTTGCAGTAGGTGGCCGCTGCCCCATGCTACCGCAGCTACTGCCACCACGCGGAACAACCGCCCATCCCACCGCCACTGCTCGCCGAATGCGTACCATAGCAAGCACCATGTTATTATTCCTGTGTTAACGTGTGATATGAAAACATTTACAATGGAAATAAGCGGCACTTTTTTTAAACAATCTTTGTAATGCCATTGTATATTGGATTAATCTATAAATTATTCACAAATATGGTTCAGCCAGTTTGGTAGTACAGTTATATGAGGTGTAACAATAATAGTGTAATATATTTTAACAGGGCCAACAGTAGGTTATAAAAATAATATTCCTAAGCAAATAAAGTAATTATTAGACATTTAAAAAATTACAACTACACCCTGTACTGACCGCATGGTCAAATGCCACTAGCTCTAAATCAAATATCATTTACATAATTATTTTGTACATCCACGTGATTCATTTAACATTATATTTTGCATAATTTTTGTTAAACCTTATATACCAACACTGATGGCGCATCGAACCAACTATAAAGTGATCTGTAACCAAACCAAGATCTGCGATAGCAAAATTAACTAACTACTTAAGAGGCGGTTTAAATATACCCTGCTACTATTACTAGTATTCTCTATTGATCACTGTGCTATCACGAACTAAATGTAATTTATTTTTTACAAAAAAAAAACATTTACCTAATATGAATAATATTACATAGTGAATTATTAATCCTCTGGATGCCACCAAAACATTGCATTTCTCGAGATTGTTTTCTACAAATGAATTTTTCTCCGGATTAATACTGAAATTCACTTCGGGGACTCTGAAATCACACAACAAGTTGATTAAGATGTACTTGTAAAGAATTAAATTATTATATAATTCCACAATCGCAACACACTCACAGAGACTCTCCCATCACTGCACTTTGTCGTCTCAATATTGTCACTAATAAAGTGTCGTCTTCAGCCATACTTGTTAATCAGATGTAGTACAAGCTAGCGAGATAGGTACATAATGTAAAAGTACTTACTCACGTTTTTAATTCATCGTTGTGTATAACGTATACACCCTTATCTAAGGCAGTTGTTGCGTGTTTATCTAAAAAAAAAGTGTTTGCATAAGTCACACAAACAGAAGCTAGATTATTTTAGGTTTAAAATTACTACACTGTTTGTACGCTGTAACAGTTCACAGCCCATGTAGATTCTGAACATATACATTCAAAATGGATACAAAGGCGACTGTAGAAAAAGTGTTAAAACAATTTTATCACATCCTTGAAACTAACTGTTTGACAGACAATGCATAATCTAAACCGATAGATCTAGAAATTATGAGGGACTAGGAAGGGATTTTTGGAAATTAGACCCTCAAACGTTCGTATGGGGTCGAAGTTTGTATGAGGATACATTTTTTTAAGTTAAAGTCAGGTATAGCTGGTGTTCGTCCACGTGTTCAAATCAAGTTGCTGGTCAATAGTTACCTATATTTTAATATCACATTGAACTTCTTGGTATGACTTATGAGATGGATAATAATAACTAGCTATCCTAGCGAACTTTGTACCGCCTCGGAATAAAATGTATGAGAAAATGAATTATCTTTAGCAGTATTTTTCTTGTGTTTTTTTTTCCAATGTTTTAATAGTTATTCAAATTCAAAAAAAATCGATTAATAATAATCGCACCCGTTCTCGAGTTATAAATGGTGTAACTTACACGAATTCGTTATATATATATATATATATATATATATAGATTAAATAAAGTAATTAATACTGTCATGAATGCGCTTTATGCCTCTGCGTGACATTGTAGTCTATTAGCATTGATATTCTACTGTACGTTTATTGATTCATGCCTTATCTCAGTAACGGATTTAGTTTCTATGCCAATGGTTGTAAAATTATATTACATAATAATGCGTTCATGTGTAGACAAACGGCTTAGAATATAATATGTATCCATTTAAAATTACACTCTATAGTATAGGTAATAAAGTAATAAACATCAACTAGCACGATATATGTACTATATACAAAATTATTGTTAGGGTTGACATAAATAATAAATCAGTTAGATACTGAGACAAGCGAAGACTTATGTCACGAATAATCTCAATTGAGACAACCTCGAGACCTTTCTTAATTTGTAAAAGGCAATGAGAAATAAATGATATAAATATTGTCACAACCAGCCGTGTTAGGCCTGCAGCTTCGGTATTTAATTTATAGTTTACTTCATTTGAACAAGAAATCTTATATAAGGCTTTACAATAAAGGTATAAAATATTTTAAGGGGTCAATTGGTGGGCTATAATGGTCACATTCCCGAAAAAAAGGATCAAATCATTTGAAATTTTAAAAATAATACCTACAACATACTAACAGCCCGATGAAACTGTACTGGCTTGCTTTCACAGAAAAAAAGATTTTATGTATAAACGTGATCGTTATCACGTAACGTTTAACCCCTTAAAATATTTTACACTATATTTGTTGATACTTATATAATGTATCTTAATAATATTTGCACATTTTCCGGGCATATGAATAGTTCTATTTCAACATAATATTTCCATAGACATCCATTATATTTTTTGCGAAAGCATAATTTTCTTGAAGGTGTTGCTACTTGCGCCCTTTTAGACATCTTAGCGTCTTTAGAACAAGATAGGGTTATCTCAATTATATATCATCCATTTTACGTTTTTGGGCCACATTTCTGAGGAATGGGTACACACTAAATACTACTATATATTATACTAATACCAGCTGAGCTGGCAAACGTTGTTTTGCTGTATACATTATTTCTAGTAGTCTCTCTCTGTTTAGTAGTTTAGGAGTCAATAGTGGACCGTCATTTATATATATTATTAAGATAATAACAATAGTCCTCCTGACCGAATTTCGGTTATGGCGGCTAATCTCAATGGAGACTAGCCATCTGCTCATTAAATATTGCAGTGCACAAGCACGGGTGCACTCTCTCATCCCTCACTCTCATAGTCCGATGGCTCGGAAATCCAACATGATCGGAGAGAGATCAAGCGCAGGACCAACGGCTTTACGTGCTCTCCGATACACGAGTGAGTGATAATCATGGTCAAAATTAGATTCGCATATGAAATCTAGATTTCGCAGCGGTGCGAGCAGGGGTTTGAACCTACGACTCTCGTTACCGACGCGAGTGTTCAATGAACTTATGTTATGTGGTTGAAAGTTTGCGACATTCTTTTTGGTTTAATTTTTATAGCTTAAGTACTATTATTTATTATCTCTACCTATTCTCATAGCTGCTCATATTTCCCACGAGTGATGTCCATAGAATAATTTTAATAGTTGGATTGTTGATTGTTCGTGAAGTGCTTAGCCACTCAAATGTCGGGATCAATCCGGGTAATTCTAGCCTCTTAATGAAAACGCAAGCAGTTAATGTCTATTATATTTATTTGTGCTTCTAAAATGACAGATCTTTCCATTAAAGCAGTGTTTGTACTGTATTGATACAGACCGAATAACATCATTTAAAATTACTAACTTGATGATAAAATAAGATTCAATGTTTTTATTTTAGTTCAACTATATAATTTTACAGGTCATCTCGCCATCAACTCTATCGCCTATTGGATAGCTTCAGTTATTAGTATAATGTGGAGCTCTACAATTGCGAATGCTCTATTCAGGGTAGAAATTTGCTCTATGTGCCATATTTAAAACATGAAGCACTTTTGAAGTGCCTCTCGCTAAACATAATAAAATATAGGTAAAAGAGGAAAAACTCTCTTCTGATACCAATGCCGTAGATGATTGCGAGTCAAGTGGGTTCAAGTTAGGTCATGGCTAGAGTCACATAGTCATATATTGTTTCATAGTTCACTCGCTAGCCACTGATTTATAACTAAAGGCATTTAAAACAAAGGTAAGTAGACGCATACTACATAAATAAAGGTGAGTATCACATTTTAAGCGTTTTTTGGAATTAAATCGTTTGTGTAACCTTAACGATAAAGAAAATTAACGTTGAATATTTATGGCACTTTAATCCTTAATTCTGTTGAAATAAAAATATAACGAGAATTTCGTCTAGAATTTGATCAGTTATTATATTACCTTAATATAAATTCTCAAGTAAGGGCCTACATTATTTTTTCTATAATTAAACATTTGATGTTAGAAGTATAGAGCCACGCAACTATTATTTATAAAAAAAGCCTGTAATAACAATATAATTATTTTAATTACTTACTTTCAATCATGATTGGGTAAATTTAACTGGCACTGGTTCACAATAACACAACGCTTAAGTTTACGGAGCAGCCTCAGTAGCCAGGAACATGGTCCATAGGATATAATGCGAATGAAGACGGACTGAAGGCGGCCTGCGGCGCGCCACAGCCCGACGAGAACCACGTCATAACGGACCAATACATTTATATTATGTAGCCATCATTATCATTGAGCCGTTGAGTTTTTTCACTTTAGAGATTGCAAACCACCCGAAACATGGTAGATGACATAATGTGTCAGGCATCTGGACTTCAATTAGTTTTAACGAAAGTATACGAGATACTCATACTGAAGATAATACTAGTTTTAAAATATTTTTTTTATCTTAAAATCAATCACGTCAATCATAAATTAGCAGAAGTAATGTTAAAACTTGTTGTATGATTTAAATACATATCAAGAAACTAAAAACAACTTGGTTTTATCATGTTTTAGAACTATATTTCAACTGCATCGATTATAAAAAAAAAATACAACCGAATTGAGAACCTCCTTCTTTTTTTTGAAGTCGGTTAATAAATAGGTCGTCAAAGTTACGGGCTATGTACTATAATTTATTGTTATTTATTATTATTTATTGTTAGGATTGTAACAGTAATAATTTATAGCTCGGATAATGCACACAGATTATGGTTGGTAAAATTATTATTATCCAGCCGATAGCGGACGCGATAATTTATTAATAATAAAAATGAAAGTAATCGGTTATTTTAAGATTTGCATAGGTAAATTTAATCTGAGGGATATGGCAAAGGTAAGAATGTGTTAACTGCATTCTTCATTATAATCATGACCTTCCTTTCTGTGGCATCTTTACTGTGACAAATTTAACCATCTATGGTGCTCATATAACAGGGGTACAAAAAAAATTAAGTCGTTAAGGTAAATAAGATTTATCGGTGGTAAATAAAAGAGAAACGATTATAATATAATATAATTTATTGAACATCTATAAAGTGAGGTGCATTTTGAGTGTTGTTCCGTGTCACGTGGTGTGAAGACTGTGCCGGGGATAACGTTTGAGTCCGATAAAAGCCTGAAAATAAAATATTTATATTACTTAAGCTAATACTTAATCTATACTCTTATTATAAAGAGGCAAAGCTTGTTAGTTCGTTGTTTTGTAAGCATCAGAACTATGAAAATTATGATGTGTTATCACACATCAGCATTTTTAGAATAATTTTGCGAGGCGAGATATCGCCAAGTCAAAAAAAAAACTATGTTTCATAGAGGTACCGCGGGCAGAAGGTAGTGACTATTAAACTGATGTAAACATTGGTTGCTCTATCATTTTTGATGCCAACCGTTTAATGTTGAATTGGCATGATAAGTTATCGGTCCCGGTTGTTGTACTGATTTGATATACCTATCTATAATAGTAATGCAGGCATATTAATGTGAATGGTTCAAGGGAAATAGCAGCGAAAACTCATAAAATATAAGATCGTATCACATCTACAAAGTCTTTGTTAGTTATGATTGTGCTGCATAATCAGTGCATGGCTTCATACATAATTAGTATTGCTATTTGCTTACTAATTGTGATATAAATAGTTATATATAATATAGTTAGTATAGCGTTTTATGTTTATATTAGCCTGAGATAGGCCCCGGCAATGTAAATCAACATGTTGTCGGCCAGCTCATAGGAAACCAAATTTGACTTCTCCTATGACCCTACAAAATGACGCTATAAAATAATCAGTCTTTATAATGTACAAAAATTAATTAAAAATCGTGTAGGTTTTTTTTTGACTAACTCCGTACTCGATAAATTTACCTTCAGGTGCGACTCGTGATTCTTGCGACAAAAGAACAGGGCCCAGCACCGTCGTCAGCACGGAGCCCAAAGTAGTCGTTATAAGTATAGCAATAACGATTATATTCGCGTGCTGTGCAGCTATTCGCCTGTCTGTTGCCGTGGCGTCCACCCACAGTGAGTCAGTCGCTACTCGTACAAGAACAGCCTGGAAATTAAAAACAAATGAATCCATAAACATTTGTTAACTAAGTTGATGTAGAATCACTACATCAAAAATCCTTGCTGATTGCATTATTCCAAATCGGTAAATAGAGAGAATTGAAATAAAACTTATTTTATGGATTTAATCGCGTTTATTTTCTGTTTTTACGTTCCCCATACCCAAGCGCACTATTGCAAGACCTCAAGACACAGTGAGCATTTTCTGCATAGATCGGACGGCAAACAACAACTAAAAACCCTATATAGGGTACCCCGGTTCAAACTAAGAAACTAGGACGTCCAACACCTCAGTCCTCCCGTGACCATGGTTGCTGTAAAGCAGCCGAAACGTCAGGAACGTAAAAAAACATATAATAAACGCGATAAAATCCGTAAGATTAGTTTTATTTCAATGTGTAGTATTCGCGTAAATATAAGAAATCAAATAAAGAGAAACCATCGAATCAGCCACTTTAATTAAAGCACTAGCGAAAAGGCATGCATCTATTTCGTCTTTATACTTGATATCTTAAGTGTCCTCATATTTAGTCTCCGATATCTCAAGACCTATTTGGGCTACACGGGGAGACTGTTAGACCCACAGATATATTAGAGGAGATATGTTATGAAAGCGGTGGGCTTGCGCACAAAGTTAGCGTACATTTGGCTAACCTACAATTTTCGCCGTCAGTCCACTGCAACTGCACGTCGGTGCCGGTGCTCTAGTTTTTTTCAAAATGCCGGGTTGTTCCGTGTTTGTATGCAAAAATACTAGCAGCAAAGTGAACTACGCGAAAGATGGAATCTCATTTCACCAGCCAGAATTAAGTATTTTATTTATTCGTCTTTAAAATCATTAAAAACAACAAATCAAAAAATATTTAATGCCTTTATTATGTTATTTTAGTTTTCATGTAGCACAACGACTTTTTTATTTTTGTACAAAATACATGGCTCTTTAAGTACCACCTATGTTCGCTACTGAGTGAATGTACGAGGCAATGTATAGATCGTCTAACGATACTTTGAATAAACTGGTGCGTCGCGTGGTACGGCCGCTGTATACGGCGGCGACGCAGCACGCACCGAAGAGACTTCGTATTGGTTGGTTTTAGAGAGTGGTGGGGAACAAAGCGGAGGCAGCGAGTTCCCATACATTTTGAACCGCACGGCATATCTCTCGTGATCTGTGGTTAGACCGTTCCAAGCACCGACTAAAGCTTAAACGACAATTAACCAAGACCCAAGTTATCTATTGAATATGCTTTGTCTAAAGACGCCAGCTCGGCTCTCGTGTAGAGCAGTAGATAGTTTGCTGACACAGGTACTTAAATAAAGTAGGTATTTATCAAGTTCTCGGCCCACACATGTACGGACCGAGAAATTTTCTACTAATGTACGTTAAAGCTTACAAGTGCAATCGAATGCCACATGTTTATTTTTTGTTTGTGCAGAATTAGAATCAGAATCATAATATTTTTATTCATGTAAACATTAAGTACAGTACTTATGAATCGTCAAAAAAGTTACATAATGCTAAGCTACAACGTTACCACCCGTTCGGAATGCCGTTCCTATGGAGAGGATCGGGCAAGAAACTCCATGGTTGCTCTTTTTAAATAGATCCGTTACATTTTTGTACCGAGCGTTGTAGGTATTACTTTATATACTACCCCATCATTACTGTTTTAAAACTGTGCACATACAAAGTGCGCGGTGGAAAATGCTTCGATTACTTACTTTTAAAATAAAAGTACAATATACAGATTTATTTACATAAGTGATCGGTATGCTCTACTCGTTACTCACTCAAAATATATTGGGCATTTTTAAAAGCCATCTTGCTAGTATATTATAAATTGTTCCATAATTTAATATCGAATTTTATTTGAGATATAAAAACATTTATTGTACCAATTAGGATACGACCATATAAGTATCATCGTTTCAGATTTATATTGCCAGTTTTATATGACGAACCGCAGAATGGAAGTAGACAATAACTGCTGAGGCAGCGATATGAAAGTAATTGTATGGTGCTGGAATATTTATTGAGACATTACTATGCGAACATAAGATCCAATATCCTTCCAATACAGGTAGTCGAAGACAAATGACGACCTGTGGTTTAAGTATCAAGAGTCCCAAGACCGAGTCACGGTACGGGCAAACTTTGTGTGATGTGCACCAACGTTTCTACCAGAGTCATGGATGTACTATATCTATATAAGTCATGATATATACTGGGATCATTCATCATTTACCCATAATAGAAATTATGTAGAGTGTGGGACCATACAGTGGTTTGTTCGTCTGGTGTAATTATATTATATCATATTTATTTTGTATAGGCCTACGGGTGCTCTAATATGTTTTGTTTCATTTAGTACAGATATACTAATTATACACTGATGAAGTAGTTTTCGTGATGGTATTGTCATTACTTTAAATAATCAATTTAGAAAAGAAAAAACCCAATAAAGCTAGGTAGCCGAACTTTATTGGTTATTTTCAAAATAAAGAAAAATTTGTTAATATTAACTGACCTTTGATTGAATTTTTATGTGTTACTAGTAACATAGTACTAGTTCCAATATCACTATTTGTGTAACTAGTAGTCAAAAGTTTTGTTAATGATGAGCAAAAATTGTTTTCAAGGAAAATATTTAACTTATCTAAAATATAAATAACACATAAGACATGTAGAGAACTATATCCCATTAACGTCAAAAGTAAGTAGATTTGCTTCCTATCTACTGCAAAGATCTGAATTTACTAAGATACATATCTTGTAATGTAAGTCAGTCAGTTAGTTGGTGAATGGGCTTCACCGCGAGCCATTTATTGTCCCGGCGGCTTGCCCGGAAAGTGCTTACATAAATTGCACACTTACCTCCAGAATTGCTGTATATGGCCACGTGGGTCTTTAGTACTACTTCCGTATTTTAGTTTAAAGAAACTAGCTATACCTCCTGCTCTGCCCGCGTTAACGTTTTACTGAGAGGCAGGTTTATTGTCATTACAAAGTTCTTATACATTGTAACAAATATGCGGTAAGTCAATTCAATTTGCGTGAGGCAAACGTTTGATTAAAAAAAAACAAGAATTTTACACAAATGTCCAATTTATAAATAAGTATATAATACAAATATATATTTATTTTTTCCCTTAAAATGAAATCCCTTGAAAATGTATTTTCCATATGAAACTAGAAATGACAACAATTCTGTAGATCATATTCTAAGCCCAGCAAACAGATATAACTGACCAACAACCAATAAACTGTTTTGTTTTTGAGAACCTGCTTAGCTCAATTAATAGTGCTCGTGCCCTACCTTGCCATCTGAGCTGAAGGTCTCGGGTTCGAATCCTGGTGCAAACTTTGTGTGATAAGCACAAATGTTTGCATCAGCATTAAGCCAAAGTTTTCATTAACATGCCCCTTACACCCTGTATATATTGGGTTCGTGCCAGTCCACTGTACGGTACCGTTAATACAAGCATTGCTTAGTTTGGGATCGTATAGTAGGGGTGTTCGTCTGACGATATTATTATTATAAATGTGTTAATATAATAACTAACATGTTCATATTATTGTTGAAATTGTGTCAAGTCTTTCTTTTAACAGCGGCACATTTTAATTAGCTCATGCCTTTACAATAAGAAGCAAGACCCACGAGTGTGCATTTGTCAAAGCTTTGATGTAAGCCGGCTCGGAATTACTAAAACTTGTGTTAGCGCGACTTAAAGTGAATTAAACTGGAGTCGGTTGGTGGACTGATGGTCTAGTTCTCGCTCGTTACTGAAAAGATCACTTAAAAGTTGTTTTACTAATGGTGTCCAGGAATTTGTACTAGTTTTATTCACTTCGCCTCTACATTATAATGAATAGCTTATATTACCTACTCTTATATGGTATGCTTTATGCCAAGTTGATATTACTATGTTTCTCTCCACATAGGCTATACCCGGATCTTTGGAAGACTTGCGCGGGGACTTTGGTCCAACACGTAGAGGCCCTTTTTGAGAATTTTAATTTTATGTTAGCCACCTGCTGGGGTCAACAGCTGATGCATAAACAGCGAATTGACTGTAGCAGGCGGAGGAATTATTGCAGGAATATGGAAATATAATTGGGACTATGGATTGAGGTTTGGATTTTGGCGTGCTTTTTTATTTCTGATTGTATTCATAGTTGACAATAAATCACCGTCAAAAAAACTACTTGAGTACAATAATAGTACGTCCTACGAGTGACAGTGACGTAACACTAATGATACTCCACGATTGAAGAAAGTATAGAGACTACTATTAGAATTAAGAACATTCATGTATATTGAATAAATCGAATAATCCACATCGCGTCATTTTAGTTAAAAGAAATAAGTGCCTGCCTATTTATAGTAATTTGGGTCAATTTGTTAACTACTGATAGGTATAGCTGACAGATCACAAGACAAAAGAAAAAACAAAGTTTAACACGCAGATCGAATTAGTGAAACGACTTGAAACGCGCAGAGACTGACAAATATGACGTCTTGATTTTTCGAGGCTCTATTGTTCTATGTTCTATGCCCTTAAAATGGATAATTGATTCTTAAGAACAATGACCTGTCCAAATCTTTGGCGGGAATTTGAACCGGGAAGTTGTCAATTTTGATTAATTTTCCGAAAAAAATGTGCCTTGCATAAATAATGTGTATTGGTGGAATATTAACTATTGTGTGTTTATAAACGGACACAAGTGAAGGTAATTAAAATAAAATATTATAACTTGAATTTTAAAGTTATGCTAAGGTATCCGGTAAATGTATAATCAAGTATCCACAGCTTTATTGGTTACAGGGGATTTATTTCATTATCGAAATTATCATTATCAAAAGGGTTACTTATATTTCTACACTGTGGAACAATTTTATTCGACACTGACTGAGTCATATGCCTTCTTACTTATAAGTAATAAAAAGGAGTTCCTCGGGTGATTTTATGTTAAATTCTTCCATGTTGGAATACAAACCTCTACGATTGCTTTGGGTATCCAGGTTACAGCGACGAAGAGACTTTCTTTGATGGACAGCTCGTTGGCGAGCGCCACCAGGAACGCCGTCAGCATCCGCAGCAGCAGCGCCGCGAGGATGCATCCCAGGATCAGGCTCAACTCCTTTATGCTGACCTCTGATATCTATCATCAGAGGAATTTATTTCCCTTAAGAATCTCGAGAGCGTACTATTAAATCATATAGGTGAGGTGAGGTAGAGTTATTTCCTTTAAGGATCTCTAGAGCGTACCATTAATTTATATAGGTAAGTGAGAAATCACTCATTCAGTTCTACGTCCGCATAAGTTGAAGTGAGGAAGACTTAGTTCAGAAGATGACACTACAATTGGTCCTAATTGGCAAACGATCGTATTAGTAAACGATACAATTTCACCGCACAATGAAAATCATTCCTGTGCTCGCGAGCTTCAAATTTGAAACTCTAAAAATATTTTTGTACTTAATCTCGTCGCGCGACGAAATCACATCGCCTGATTGCACGATTGCCAGCCAATTAGGACGATGCCTAATACATCAATACCGATGGACATTACATACTAACTACTGTTACTTATTAGTGACCTATGTATATGTAGAGAAAATTTGGTAAACATTATCCAAAGCAAGATAAAAATATAAACCTAAAGGTATTTAATTGAGTCATCAATCATCCCTCGTTGAGTATAGATTCTTTTAGATACGAATAATATTCATGTAAACGTGAAGTGCTTTCGACGGAAGGTGAGGGCTATTAAATGAATGAATAATTCAAGGAACGTGACCTACTTGAACGAAGAGTAAATAAAGTAATTGATTGACGTTGGACCAATATTAGGCTTCAAAATAATCGAATTCATTAATAATAATAATCTCATATGTAAAACATTTTGCCCTTGCATCAGTACGGGAAACCTATAAAATATCTATTTTCTTGTAGATTTTTACACAGGGTTATTCAGAAAGGGTATACTAACATTTTTACCTTTACCGACTTCACATAATTATTACAAATGCGCTAAAGAAGCGCAGCTTCAAATGTTATGTTCCCTTTCTGAATCACATTGTTAAAATTTTAAATTACATACATTTAGAAAATAGCCGCTAAGTGTGAAAAGCATCGGTTCAAATATCCTCCAGAGCAGTTTGTACACCTCCCACACCGGGTTGTCGGTGATGGGCCAATCACGACGCGCCCAGCGCGTCGCTGCTGCGCCCGCGCACACCATGATTGCTACGCCAGCTGTAAAAACGTACTATTTTAGGATAACTAACATTTTTACCATGTTGGATGGTTAATTACCTATTTACAATATTATTAATAATGACATGACATTATGAATTATAAAATATTTCAATTTCTACTACCATTTATTTATTGAGTAACGAATAAATAAAATGTCGAGTACAGTATGTCGTATACTGTACGCACTATAACCGCGGTATCGCCAAGATGTTTTAAATTTCTATCTTATACCAATCAGTTTTCAATAATATCATATATTTTGTATGTACATCATATAACCCACGATCTAAGGCGTAGATATCATTATCTTTATTATATATATGTCGGGTGAGGAGTGTTATTATCATCAGCCGAGTCCATAGTTACTATTTTTAACAGTAGGCGTCGTTGGGTATGTTGGAGCAACGAAACAAAGTAGTTCACTTGATCAAATTATAATGTCTAATCAATTTACAAAATAAGTATCACACATCACACACGACACAACTATAGCCACGTATATAGGAACGCGCGATGGTTTCAATATCAACCGCTCTGGGCGACTGCCGCACAAGAAGTGAGAGCGCCCCGCACGATCGGCTAATCGTTGACTCCATCGAACGCCGACAGATGGCGCTTGCGTTCTGTGTTGCCAGTTGATTCCGACACGGCTATCCTGCTGGCACACGTCCTCGTGTGATAGTTTTTTTTAACCTATAACAAAAAGGAAACTTCCACGAGAGCATCTATTTTACTCGGTCATTCCTGACTACGTTTTATGGGCACAGTAAAAAGACAATAGTTTAAAATTTTAAACTGCTTTAATCACATGAAACCAAAAAAATAGGGAATACATAATTCACTCTGTTTCAGCCATAGCCACATACCACAGTCGCACGTTACTATAAATTTACTCAGTAGAACTATACACAGCTTACAGAACATCACACAAATCACACAAAATTCCCGAGTAAGACATCTAACGCCACGGCTCTCCAGCCGAACAGCAATCACATTGCTCACACACATCCAGCGCATGGATCAGATCTGTACGCATATCCATCGAGTGGATCGCCCGTGTGTCCCCGTGACCACACGATACGGTCTCTACAGACCACGACCTCTGCCAGAGCTAAACGCGCACCGCGCACCCACGGACTACCTGAGTTGCCTCAGGAGACACCGATTTCTACCGGGCTACGACTACGTAATAGCTACTGGTACGGTCGAGTAGAATACGGCCGATAGAGTCCCCTTACTCGAGTGCCACAATTCAAGCTTGCACTTCATCATCATCATTAACTTCAACCTCGACTGGTATGTGACCTTCTGGCATCTTTCTTAATCTATCGTGAGCGTATTTGTAAGTACGTTTTGAATTTAAAGCTTTCAATGTGTAACGGTCACCATCCAATACGTCAACTACTTTAAACGGCCCTTTAAACTTACGCTTTACGATTACGCTCCTCGCTCGCTAACAACACAAAGTCACCAACCGAAAAATTGATGATTTTTGCTTTTGTTTTGTCGAAACGAGACTTATCATAAGCCGCACACGTTTTAATGTTTTCAGACGCACTTTCGCGAATCTCTTCAATGTCATCGACATAAATTTCTACGTCACTGCACATCATCGACAAAGGCCTTGCCACTTTACCTATCAAAAGCTCCAGAGGAGATGCTTTTGTCACGCGATTCATAGTACAATTTATCGCTAGTTGAACTTCTCCTAATGAGTCTTGCCACGATTTACTATCACTAGTCTCGACTGCGGTTAACATTGACTTTAAGACGGACATAACACGCTCTACCTGCCCGTTAGCGCGAGACGAACCTGTCGCTACGAGATGCAAGTTTATGTTCTTACTCGCACAAAAATCCTGGAATTCCTTACTAGCAAAGCAACGACCCTGGTCAGCTATTATCCGGGTAGGGGCCCCAAAAAGAGCTACGCTTTGAGTCACTGCGTGAATGCTACTTTTGGAGTCAATATTCATCGTATGAAATAAAAGGACATATTTTGTAAACGCGTCAATGAGGACGAAAACGTATTCCTTCTTATCATTTTTCCCGCTAAGCTTACCCGTCGCGTCTATATGCACTGTGTGCCACGGAGTCGTTACCTTTGGTATAGGATGCAACTCGGCTTGAACCTTTCCCGAGTGAGATTTCGCTACTTTACAAGTGACGCAGGTATCTACGAACTTCTTTACGTATTGCAACATTCCCGGGAACCAGTAAAAATCAAATAGCTTTTCAGTTGTCTTTTCAGCTCCAAGATGAACGATGGAGTCGTGAAAATTATTCACTACTGACCATCTGATAGCGTGTGGTAAATAAGGTAAGCATTTAGACCTGCCATTACGCTGAATTTTACGATGCAGAATACCCGATCGAAGTACGTAGGTTTTAGCTACATTTTCGTCTAATTTATCTTCCTCTATGTCAGTTATAATTTTAGAGATCTCTACATCGCGTTGTTGTTCCGCTTGAAGCCAGTTGGGAGAAAGCTCAGTAACGTCAATACGTTTGGACTCTACACGCGACTCTACTCGTTTTGAAGCTGACGGTAATGGGTTCCGTGAAAAGAAATCCACATGCGACATACGCCTACCCTCTTTGTAAACGATGTCGAAGTCAAATGACTGTAGAAAAGCCCACCATCTATGCGCCCGGGGAGTTAGCTCTTTCTTTGTTTGTGACGATTTTAACGAGTTACAATCTGTAACCGCCGTAAATTTCCTACTATGGAGATATTGTCGAAAATGTTTGATAGAGTTCACCAATGCAAGGGTCTCCAACTCGTAAGAGTGGTATTTGCTCTCTGCCGGGGATGTTCTCTTACTAAAGTAGGCTACCACACTTCGCTTCCTCTCAGTCGTGACTTGGAACAAAATTGCCCCATAACCTAAACTACTTGCATCAGTGTGGAGCTCTACCGTGAGCTCTGGGTCATAGATCGTCAACACAGGGTCATTCGTCAAAGTCGAGATGATTCTCTGACGAATGTCTTCGTGTTCAGGTTTCCAATTTAAATCGCCTTTCAACGAGGTTAGTCGATACAAAGGTGCCATTATTCTAGAAAAGTCGCGCACGAATTGTCGGAAATACGAGGCCAGTCCAATAAATTGCCTTAATTGAGTCACAGATTCAGGAGGTGGTAGAGACGTGAGAGCCTCTATTTTTCTCTGGTTTGGTCTGATCTGACCGCACTCTACCTCGAACCCCAAGAACTCTACCTTCGTCTTAAGGAAGGAGCATTTCTTCAGGTTCAAAGAGAAACCAGCTTTCGTGAGAGCTTTCAACACATTTTTAAGTCGCTCTAGGCCTGACTCTACATCGGGAGAGATGATCAAAATGTCATCAACGTATACTATTACGTAATCATGGGCAAGATCCCCTAGTGCGTTCATGATAGCTCGTTGAAATACTGAAATTGCATTCCTTAAACCAAATGGCATTGTCAGAAATTCGTATTGACCCTCGTTTGTTATGAAAGCAGTCCTCTCTATGGACTCCTCACAGACAGGTATCAAATGAAATCCACTTGCGCAGTCTAATTGCGTGAAATAATTAGCACAGTGAAGCCGTGAGATTTGATCGACGATCAATGGAAGTGGGTAACGGTCAGGGACAGTGTTACTGTTGAGTTCGCGATAATCAATACACATACGGTCAGAACCATCGTGCTTCTTAACAAGTAAAGCTGGGCTCGCAAAGGGGGAGCAGCTAGGTCTGATAATGTTCGCATCTAAAAGTTCCTTTACGCGGTCCCGAATAACACTACGTTCGTCAGCGGACATCCTATACGGTCGCCGCTGTACCGTGCGATTTTGATCGATCAACCTAATTTTAAGCTCGCCTGTATTTACGCGAGTCGTGGGCATACCTGTGATAAAATAATCTGAGAACTGATCTAACGTTTGCAAAAGTCTCGACTTTTCATTACCTACTACGTCCGTCGCAATAGCGGTTAAATCTGGTTTACGCGCGTTATCGGTGATCGAATTCACACAAATAACCTTTGATAAACAAAGCTCATTCGCTGTCATGTTCACAGCAAAACCCCGATTTAAAATCTCTCGACCTATCATGACGTCACTCTGTAGGCAATCATCGGGCAAAACGTGTAACAAAACTTCGAGATGGTGATCATTAATCATTATACGAGACAAAATCTGTTCTGTACTGAATACTCGCACCTGACCAATACCAGTCATAGCAATAACATTATTAAAACGCCTGCCACTAAATTTGGCTGCAAAACTTTCTTTAACTAATGAGCATTCAGCACCAGAATCATAAATAAAGCGAATCAATGCACCTTTATGTTGTAACGTGCCCGACGGTGGTTGCACGACGCAGACATCAACACGTCGCTCGCCTCGTGACGCGCCAGCGCCGCCGTCGCTCACCCCGCCGCCGCCGCTGCTGCCGCCGCCACTGGTACACCGGACGGCGATGTGGCCCGGTTTGCCACATTTGTAACACACTAAAGGCCTTGGTGTAGGCTGCTGCGTCACTGGGATCGACGTTTTCGATGTTGTAGCTCTTCCTTTCATATCAATCGTCTTACTTCTACATTCTGCTCGCTTATGACCGGTTTTTCCACAGTTAAAACACTTCAGAGTGGATAACTTCGCTCGTTTGAAATCGAGTGCATTTGATGATTCATTTCCAACATTTATCTTGCGCTTCAATTGTGAGAACGCGTTTAATTCTTGTTGTAATTTTTCTCGTGAAACGATGTCAGTAGTAAACGCCAAACGTTGAAGTCTTGGGTCAAACTGCGATATGTGAGCCAATACAGTAGCTACGGCGATTTCTTCTTTGTTTACATCCTTCCAACGATTCGTCAAAGAGGCTATTAGTCGGCTTGCATATGCGGGTAGCGATTCTTTTTCGTTTGGTTTTTGTTCATTTATTTTAATGAGGGTACCTGCCAATGTTTCCGTCGAAATAAATCTTGCTTTGAAAAGTACCTTGAATTCAATCCACGTCATTCCTTCGTATGCAATCTGAGATAACCACGTCGATGCTTCACCTTTGAGCGCCTTGCTGACGGCTAGTACAAGTTGACCGCCACTTGGTGGATTTTCAGAAAAACACAAATCAGCTGTTGCACACCACGATCTTGCATCCGTATCTTGCTTGTCCGGGTCGAATGTAGGTAGATTATCACGGTAGACCGGTTTCGGTACTTGTAGGGCTTCTATTAGCGCTCGCATGTTCTGGTTTTGTTGTTCGAACATGGCACGCCAAATATCCGCTTCATTGGTCTTCTCGTTTTGCACCAACAATGATCCCACATCTGATGTCGGGTGAGGAGTGTTATTATCATCAGCCGAGTCCATAGTTACTATTTTTAACAGTAGGCGTCGTTGGGTATGTTGGAGCAACGAAACAAAGTAGTTCACTTGATCAAATTATAATGTCTAATCAATTTACAAAATAAGTATCACACATCACACACGACACAACTATAGCCACGTATATAGGAACGCGCGATGGTTTCAATATCAACCGCTCTGGGCGACTGCCGCACAAGAAGTGAGAGCGCCCCGCACGATCGGCTAATCGTTGACTCCATCGAACGCCGACAGATGGCGCTTGCGTTCTGTGTTGCCAGTTGATTCCGACATATAAAACAAAGTCGTGGTAGTTATACCATTTACAACTCAAGAAAGGGTGGGCCGAATTTTATGATATTTTTTTTTATTTGTGTCATTTGATATTGAGGCGGTACGAAGTTTATCGGGACAGCCAGTATGTTATAAATGTCACCTTACCTAATACGTCAACATAAAAATGTCAATCTGAATTCTGGGATTTCAATGCGATCTATAGATCAATGCTGAATGTCACTATTAAAAATGTCTAACGCTCCGAATAGCTGTGTGGCACACAAAATAGCGCTTACACGTTATATTTATGTTCTGTTTGACAGCGTAGCCTGATGTTTAGGAGTAAATTACATATTTCGGCTGACATTAATATGTTTTAAGCAGTTTATATGTCGTGGTTCATTCGAAGGAATTTCCAAAATGAAATACACAGTAATACTCATTATGAGAATCTCAAGCGAAGTTATTATTGTTGATTGGGTTTAATTGAAATGGAGGTTAGTATGTACAGTCACAAGAACAAATTAATGTGTTCATGTCATGAAATGTATGTGATTGTTTTGAAAATATCTGTCTACCTACGTTGGTAAATGGATATGTCTTTACCTGAGTATATTTTGGTTTGTGATTTTTATTTTCTTAGATACGTACTAACTACGGAATTAGCTAGCGAGAATATGGGTTACCCTATGAATGCCTATAAAAAAAAGAAAACTATATAAACATTTTTTACTTTCCAATTTTTGTACGTCAATGAAACTGGAATTCCTATTTTATAAGACTTTACGTGACTCACTCAAAGGGCGTGCCGACAAAACCCGCATCGCTCGATAAGCGAGGAACCAAAAAATAATTTGAGAACAGGTATGACGAATGAGCTTTGTGTTCACACATGTGGGACATCACTCAACACAACTCGCAGGGTACACACATATTTGTATCACAATCAAATGTATGTTGCGTATCTAGACATAATCATGACAGAGGAGGAATAAATAAAATCGAAATTAAACAATCTGTTTTTGTGATCGACAGTTCTATCCGTTTCGTGGCAATGATACAACTACATGATACTACTAGTAGGTTATTATGGCTAAAATTAAATAAATTAATTGAACATTAAGTTGTTGAGTAGATAATTCAAATGCACCGAAAAGAGAATGAGTGAGATCGTTCTTATTAAAAAGCTAGGTAATTAGTTATTAGGTATTTATAATTTTAGTTAGGAGCGTCAGGATTTCGATTTATATATTTGATGATAAATAGCCATGCTGGTAGAACGCTCGCCTTAGTAGCGAGAGTCCCAGGTTCAAACCCAGGCTGGCACCCTCTGGAATTTCTTGATTTCATGTGTTTCGACTATGATTGTCACGGGCTACAAGGTGAAGTAAACATAACGAGAAAACCTGCATGTCTGAGAGAACCGCTCTTGACCTGACTCATGACCACCTGATTAGCTCAGCGGCTAGTAGCCCTGCTTTCTCTGCTGCGTGTCCCGGGTTCGAATCCTGGTAGCGACAAACTTTGTGCGATGAGTACGAATGTTTGTACCCAATTCATGGAGGTTTCATATATACAACGGTATATATACTGAGATCACCCCCATTCGACTGTATGCTACCCATCACATTACACAGGCGCTGCTTAGTGTGGGACCGTGTACTTGGTGTGTACTTCTGGCAATTGTATTATAATTATTTACCATAAGAGAAAACCCGTGCTCAACAGTAGGGCATTAAAAATGGCTAATATGATTATTATTTAAACAAAAATGTGATGTGATATTTTTATATATTCATCGACGTGGGCGTCCAGCCCTTAACATAATTAATTTACGGATGGTAACGCAAACAAAATTAGTATAATTAGACAAAGGAACTGTAATAACATAAAGAGGCCTTTTCTAATGACACTGAGGTCCCAGAGGCTTCCTCAAGACCGATCACTGGACAAACGGGAATAATTAATAAGAGCGCAGCAGCCGTTATCCGCAATCTTTGCGTCGTCGGCACCTGATGTTTATATAATATCTTCTTTTTTTTTTTTTTTTTTTTCTCTGGGTCCCTTGTCTCCCTTTAGGCCTGCAGCGCCCTCATGGGGGCGTTATCGCCCAATTTAGGGAAAGGCTGGTGTATACTAATAAACTTTACTGCGTCCGATTAGTGTTATAAATATAACATACACTTATACACCATTGTTTAAAACAATGGTATGTGCTAATGATAGTTTACTTATGGGAATTTCTAACTGTCCAAAGGACGTTTCCTAAAATATTTGTTTAAAGTCGTAATTAGCGATGGCGCTATCGGATGTTAATTCGGAAGCGATCAGACTTCCGAATTTTGCCGATGCCTTTTTTGAGGTGTGCAATGTTGTCTTAATATAGTATATGTACTTACAAACACCACCCCAGCCTAGTTGTCCGCCAGCATAAGTCAGCAATAGGCCTCCGGCAAAAATGAGCAAGCTCCGAACTGTGGGAGCGTATATGTCGTTGTGATCCGGCAGCCAGTCCGATAACACGCCCCAGAATATACCGACGGCGACACCGACGAATATAGCCAGCGAACCCTGACAAAATTACGCACAAAAAGGTTAAGGGCCCTAATCCAAATTGGACCTCAGGAGGAATTACTTTGATTTCAGAGAAAATGGTGTTTGAATATTACTCGAAAACGATTTCAAATCGCCGGGATAAGTACGGACGGATTTGTACATTTGAATGTATGTTTGTATCTAGATAAAACAAACAATGTCGGTGAATGTGTGAAGTTTTTATCATTAGACGTATACAACAAACAGATTTTCTTAGCATTTAGCAAAAAACCATGCACTTATTTTAATGTGTCCGTGTATTGTTCTTTCTCCGTTACTATACAGAGTGTGAATGGCTTCGTAACGAAAATTAATACCATGAATTTAACTCAAGATTCTGAATGGAAAAAAAATGGCATACCTTTATGATTCTATATTCAAGTGATGCTGGATAAAATATGGCACTGTTGATAAGACCGCACATGCCCTCAGTGAACGCGGTGTCCAGCCCACCAGCGTTAGCCACTAACAGGGCTATTTGGTTTTTAGTTCCCAGACCTTTGACGTGGAACCCCATTGCAGTGGGGACGATAATAGCTGGTGAAACGGACGCTAATATTGATCCTAAATGTATGCCTGAAAATACAAAAACCTTATTTAATTATCTTAGCAATGTGTTGGTGTTAGGCGTTTTGCTATTAAAATATTATCGCCCTAAATCCAACTCTATTCTCATTCCTGGTACAAGCCTTGCCTTACCTGACCACCAAGTTCTGAACACTTGAACCCAGATTAGTGGTATCAGAGATAAGCTTCCACATACAAACTAACATCTTGACCTATTTATAATATTACTATAGATAATAATTTGATATTATTTCCCTAATTTTTTCACAACAAACTTCTTAAAAAGAAATTCGGAACATTATGGTCGGACATCCCTAATGATCTGTTAAATATATCTTTGCCTTAGTAGTGGTTGAAGTACGTGTCATTGCAATGACCACTGATTGACCACATAACGCTGTCATACAGTCACGCGCTTCAATTTATACAATCAAGTGCACCTTGAACACATTTATTTAGATGTGCTCATTCAATATTTAAATAATACATACTAAACACTCACTGAGTATATATTGTAAGTCCAGACAAAACACAATGGACAAAACGGTAGAACATTTCTTTTAATACTTAATGCATCAGTTATTTCTCTGTATAAGAAAATAAATTCCCGACTCCTCCAAACCTCAATTGTTGTCAGATGAATGGGGATTTATGTGAATGAACTCACTGGGTCGTTTTCGGTATATAACTGGTGCTGGTATTTCATCGGAAGCTTTTTTATTGGTAAGTAAGGTAAACTGGATCGGAAAAATGATCGAGGTTTATCTAGAAATAATTTATTATATAAAACTAGTCACCACCACTGCTTGGCTTGAGGTTTTATTCCGAATTTGCACATGGACTTTTATTATGAGCCTTCTATGTATTAAACTGCTTCATACAAAGTGTAGTACTTAACTTAATACCTATGTCAGTAAACCTTAGTTAGTTAGTACCCTAAATAAATCATTCAGCGGAGAGGGCAATTAAAAATGTTGAATTTGTAAAGAACCCAGGTTAGTAAAGCTGTGATAGCAATTACATTTAGAAATACGCACGTCCAGCACATGTACAACAGGATTTTTTTTAAGAAGTAAAAATATCTTAATGTAACCAGATTGTTTAAGGCAATTATATCTTTAAATACTCAGAAAAGCTTACCCCAGTACCATGGAAACTCGAGCAGTATGTAGGCAAAAAAAGCTATTGACAAACATTCGATAATCCACGGCAATGTTGCCAACGAGAAAACTTTTACTGAGTTATTTTTTATATATTCCCAATTCCAGCTTAACGGACCCTTCGTCAATATAATTACGGGGTAGATTCGCCTGCAATGAAAAAAAGAACGTTAAATTTTTTCATGGTTAAAAAATATCTCGAGTTTGTATAATTACTGGCTCTTTGTATTTAGCTACCACTAAAATAAATAAGGCTTTATTTATAAGAATCCATTCATCAGAAGTGAAGGCATCCAATATTTTGCATCTGACTAGGTATGAACAAGGATAAACAGGAGAGCGTCGACGAAGATTAATTAATTTAATAGCCTCTATGGTTACATAGAATCATGTAGATACTCTATTAGCAAAATTAAAGCGTCCGCTATATGATCCACAATTTACATGTAGCGCGGTAACATGATGTTACAAAGTGACATACTAGCTGGGTTTGAGATTTCAGTAGGACTTTCAGTCGTCATTAAGCAAGCCGCCGTCTACACAAGGGTGATTTTCGATAGCCTATTGGAATCGTTTATAAAAAACTATTTGATCACAGTCTGATGACGTCTGTTGCCTTGCCTAGAAATCACAAATTTAAGCTTGTTACCTTAAATGAAAGTCCAGTACATCAGCGCTTGGATTCTCCAAATAGTTTGGTGGGCCAAGGTTTCTGTATATTGCCCCTATCAGCGTCATGCCCACAACTGCGTTGATTGTAGTCCACCGTTCTAAGGTGTGTCCAAATATATACCCGGCTACGACCACACCAGTCATATGGAATAAGTATCCACCAGGGAGCACTGCGTCTTTTAATAAAAACCACGAGCTACCCCATAATGTTATACCTGGAAATTAAACAAAGCTTGTTAATCGTTATTGCTTAATTATATTAAACTTTTACCTTTTGTGGTAAATAAAAACGAACAATTTTTATAGAACAGTTCATCATTTATGAATTAGTAGAGTTGTTGCTATTTATATTTTAGTTATTTTCTTAATCTTATTATAGGAATAATTAATTTAAGGTACTTCATCTAAATTAGAAGTCAAAACCGTCCTTCATGGTACGCAATAAATATTTATAGGAAACTTATACAGCGCTCAAATGATTTTAATCTGTACATCTTATTAGCCAGAGAGACGGGGTATTATTGTGATGAATCCGTTCAATTCCTTAATCACATTTTTTTAAAGATAGGTACCGTTTCGATAACGTAATGTCTTCCACCCCTCTAATACCACACATTGTATTAATAAGTATGACAGAGTCAACATGTTTTCTCGCTGACGTTACGATTATATTAGAATTTCCTGCTCACCCTAAAGGTTCCCTCAAAATACGCCTTATGAATGGTAGTGTTCCAAAATAGAGAAAAGGATAAAGTAGACGATATGAGTTTATCAGGAGCACCCAGTGGCATATGGATTTGGCGCTCCGGGTATATGCGCCCTGGCCTTACAAGGCTATACGTTTCCTTAAATTATGAAAAGATAGGTAGAGCGGCTTACGCCGGGTTCGTACCCTGCCACCTTGGGTCATGGTCCACATCTCCTGAGGGTAAATACGCTACAAGGTGTACCTAAACGAAAACGTAGTGCTGAAGACAATTACAATAGAGTTTACGGTCTGTCGATATATAATAATGATGATATCGACTACAATGATAATGATGTTATTGCTCTCATTGTTTTCGATCTCCGAATGACTATACAGCGATTGTAGGACATGACGGGCGATGATTGTGCTAGTGATGTAGTAAACCCTTCTCGTGATATTAGCATGAACTAGTTTTCAGAGACTTAAGAACCACCGTGTATGTACTCCAAGATATTTTGGCGCTCATTCAGTATTAAGCTTTTTGTGATATTTGCTTATGTTTACACATTAGACAGGTATGCTTGAACCTACAGATATGACATACCTACTTATATTGTGATAAAATGTTTGATATAAACCGATTATTAGTTGCGTTAAGTACTTCCTACTAAGCATTGATTGTCAGTGGGTGTCAAATTCACTTTGTAGTAATACGCACTAAATATAGTTGTTCTCGTTATGGTGAAGATATTTTACGATAAGACGTTGATGTAGACTTTCCATTATTCATTTTTTTATTTTGGTAAATCGTTGGTCCCTCCAACTTAACTAATTGCTTGTGCTAGGAATAACTTTAATATTTTTACGAGTAGATGTCACCTACATTTATGAAAAAAAAAACGATTCACGTAATTATATCGCGTGGATGTGGTTCACTATTTTTATATCTTTAGTTTTATTTCATTAATCAAGTACTATTTAAAATGTATATTTATATTAACACCGACCTAAACATAAGGAAGTAATTAATGTTTTTGGCGTATTTTTGATGCATAATAGGTACTTGACACATCTTATACGAATATATTGACGGCCTGATTAGCGCAGTTGGTAGTGACCCTGCTTTCTGTGCGGAGGATCCCTAGTTCGAATTCTAGTAGGGAAAAACTATGCGATTAGCACGAATACTTGTACCGAATTCATGGATGTTTAATATCTACATAACTATATAAACTGGGATCGCGCCCACTCCATTGTACGGTACCCATAATACAAGCGTTGCTTAGTGTGGGATCGTATAGTTGGTGTGTTCGTCTGGCAATTGTACTATAACATTATTAATGAGGGAAGACCCATGCCCAACAGTAGGACATTAAAAGGGGCTAATGTTATTATTGTTTAAATAAAAATGTGATGTTATTACCCGCAGAGTAATGTAGATACTAAGTAAATATTGTGTTTTCGCCTGGAGATATTTTATATAGGTAGAGTTTACATTCCTGTTGCATTATTATAAAAATGACGCATTTTGCAACGCTTGTTTGATTGTAACTACATTTTCTTAGGAGTTGATTGTTCTCGTGAAAGATGGTGTACCAATCATTGTATACGTTCTTTATACTCACCGCATAGAAATACTCCGAGGTGTTGTTTCAATTCGGTGACTGAAGGCAGCAATCTGGTATATAATGCATATTTATCTTTCCACTCTGGAGTATTCCTATAAAAAACATGTATGATATTTTTTTAAATAGAGGATTTTTTTACAATTATGATCACTTAGGTAGCCCCTAAATAGCATCAAGTGAAAATTTGATCATGTAGCTGATCAGCTAAAAAAAATCTCATTTGTCCTTTGACAGTCTCAGCAGTGGTCTACCACTGGTGAAACAATAATTTACGTTAACGAAATATTTTTCCGTCGACAATATATCGGTCACTGGCTTACGTCAGTTTGGGCGATCTAGTTTTGAAAACCATGACATGATCCACTATGAGCACCTTATCAGCAAGTAGTCAAAACGACTGCTTGCTGATAAGATACTGCGGTTGGAAGCGGCCCCTGCCGATTTTGAACAGGGATTCACGTTTCAATAGAGATAATCTCGGAATGGAGATTGCGATTCGAGACCTATCTCGACTATAACATTTCGAATTACAAAGCTATGTTTTCGAATCGTGTAATCTCAGCCGGAAGAAGTCAGAAGGACAAAGTTGCCATAATAAATAATACAGGATTGAGCGGAATTCCTTTGAGAAATAACGGATTCGACATTTCTAGAATAGATTAACTTGATTCGACACTCAATTCATTATTCATTCGAGTGCACGAGAATTGGCCCCAGGTCTTTACTCAGATAAAAAAGGCCAGCTGTAGTTGCCTTGTCCGACAAAAAAAAAAAAAACAATTTATATGAAAAACTTCCGATTACATTGATGGTTATTTTTTCAGAGTGCGTGAATGCGCAAACAAGGTTTTATTAAAAAGCTATTAATGTTTTTTTTAAATATCTAATTTCAGTAGAAAATAGATAGACTTTTAGGTACAAAATTGTAGGTGAGTGGAAAGCAGAGTGCACAGTGAAAGATTGGTTTAGCTTAGATTATCGTATGGATTATAGGTAAAGAAATTATGAATAACATGTACATGTACTCACTCACGTTTTGGCGGAACCGATTTCAAAATTTGTTAAGTTGCTCGTTTTTAGGTTTTCATTTTTGTCTGAAAAAAAAAACATATTTATGTTATATAGGCATTATGTTTATTATATTATGAGTTTTCTAGTTTTGTTTGTGAGATTGTGACTACCGTTCTGAATTTTTTTTCTAAACTGAAATGTATTTCCAACATCATGGGTACCTAGTAATCATTAAGGGTAGCGATGTATGAGACGTGATACTATGATTTCATTTTAATGGAAAAACTGTAGAATTCTCATGGGACCCGCATTTCGCCGGTTTCAATTTAGGACTGTTTCTGACCACATCGTTCCCGCAATCCAATACCCATGACATTATTATTTTATTATAAGTATGATGTAAGTAAGCTCTGGCCAATAGTAACGAGAACAGGAGAGTTTTAGTATTTCATTTTTATTTCAATAAATTATGTACAATAGTTATTTACAAAGATATCTATCTACATGGAAAAACAAAAAACTAAAATATACTTATTAATAGGAAAAATAAACGAAGTAAATAAAATAACGACATTGTTTAGTTTTAGTAGATTTTCTTCTTTACATGTGTATACCTACTTACTGTGAGTGATAAAAAATTAAGAAGGACTCGCTTTGTTATTAAGAACAAAAATGATTATGAAGGACGAATGTTATGGTCACTCACAAGTATTGTTATTTTTTGCAATAACTTTGTTGAGATATGACATGAGAAGTTTGGAAGTACCCACTTTTTTATGTCGGTTTGCCTAATCTATAAAGTGTTGTACGTAAATCTGGTAGAGATTTACGTACAACACTTTATAGAGTACTTTTAAGAGTAGACGTATACATAGATTCACTTAAATGTAAGAACTCTATTACACTAGTTTAAACCTTACAAAAATAAACATTTTCCTAATAAAAAGTATTATCGAATTCGAATGATACCACAATAAAAATGGCTAGCATAAGTATTGGATTTGTGTAAATTCCGAAACATTAAATAACGCATCCGGCAATAGTCGTTCGTTTTGTAAATATGACGACGCGGTTACAGCTGTTGTTGTACAGTTTCATGAATTTATTGCCTAGATTTCAATGTTGTTAGTATTCATTTGACAACATTCCAAAACACATTCCTTTGATTTCATCTATGTTTTAATTTTTTGCGCATATTTTATATATTAGCGTAATAACTTAAATACTCGTAATTAAAATCTAATAACTTATATTTAAAATCATGTTTATTTAATTAAATATAGTGATTAGCCATGATGCAGCTGTGAGCGGAAAATTAAAGTGGCACGGTATAATTTTGCAACGACCGGGATAATTTGAATTAACAAAAAAAATCTTTATCCTGCGTTTATTTTTCCGAAAATATATCGTAGAATACATCATTCTTTTATTCGTGATTATTCATTATTAATATGCTACGTATTTAACACTGGTTAAAAAGTTAAATAATGAATAATTAAAATAGTAAAAAATCACTCACCTATATCACCGTTGTTGACGGTCATCTTTACGTGATCCTTAACACAGTGTATCAGGTACCAAATACATTCACCAATTTTAGATTGATTTATATCATCACCATGGGTTACTATCAAAGTGAGCACATAGTTTATATAGCACTGCGGACACTTGACTCGATATAGCGGAGAGCAATCCACAAACCCGTGTGATCTCGTTTAGCGTCCTTCTAGTAATACAATTCGTCGCATGCGCACTGCGTTCAATTGCCATAATAGAAAAAACATTAATCATTGAACGTCGAAATATGCCAATGGTAGTAGTATGTGGGCACACAATCGATGCAGTTTGAAAATAAGCCGCCAAGAATTATTCAACACGGAACGTGGCGACGCCGCCGCGTGACGTCATGCGCGACAATGTTTAAAACTTATAATAATACTAGTTATTCTATACAATGTTCTGTTTTTAGTGCGTAACAGGAATGGCGATATATTTTAACCACCCAACATTTTATACGTCTCTTCCAATCCGGTTTGATGGCCATTGATCTCAAAAACTGCACGAGACGAGGCGCGCGGCGGGCAGGGGGGCGGCGGCCTCAAAAATCATAAAAAAGAAATTTATTTTACGAAAAATACATATGTAATGTTCAACCCCATTTTTCTGACATTAGCCATTTTAATTATGTGGCAAGTTGCAAAAGTAACTGTCTTGTTCACTTTTTGACGTGTATGGGTTGTAGGAAATTTATTGTTCTGCAGCGGAAAATTTAATTAGTGAGTCACTTAAATAGGTCCAACCCGTAAATCATACCTTTATAAAGGTAGTTTCGCACTCCAGGGTTTTGCTACACTCTTTTCATTAATTAGCTTAACGATAGGCACACTACTATGCAGTTGTTTTTGCCAATAAATTACAGTAAAGTACAATTTATTTTTATTTTTATCAGTCAAATAGAGTAGGTAGGATTCATGTTGAAATTACAACATTCGTATTCTTATATTTACAGATGGCATTAACATTAAAATATTATTAACGATGCTGGAGAGCAATTTATATGTGATTTGTGCCTCAAAAGTAGTTACCTACTTATCATAATTATTATTTAGAGATATTTAATAATAACAAAAAATTGAATAATTGTTAGTCAGACATTTTAAATGACTACAAGTTAAAGTTGAAAGACATACCTTTTGTCAACTGTTTTTATGCAAACGTTTACGTTTTTTACGTTTGAGGACGTGATACGTATTTACCTAACATAACACCAATACTATTAAAACATACCTATAACTACTTGTTTTAACATATTTTTATCGTTTTTAGGGTTCCGTATAAAAAGGGTATAAACGTAGCCCTATTGTTGTGCCAACGTTATCCTCCTGTCTTTTTTTTTATGAAATGGAAAGCTTTTAATGAAATGTGATAGGGATTCACACATAATATTAAAATACTTGACCACCAAAACAACAATGTAATTTGACAAAGAATGTATTTATTGTTAACCTTTAATCTACAATGGGTAAAATCTATGAATAATTTACAAATATATATATTCTAATTTAACATCCAATTCTAAATATATGCTCTACCTACTAAGTTAATTACACAATAACATAACATTTTCCTATATTCAGCCGTGATAAAATGGTGGCAAAAATATTTATGCGGTCTTATAAAATTTCTATAACTCAATAAGTACCAGATTGTTTAAAATGTCGATTTTGTTTTGAAATGTTAACTGTGGGCGGTTCTAATCGCCAATTTCCGGAACCCCAACATATATATTTATTTTTATTAATTCACAAATTCAAGTAAAACCTTTAGCAAGGGCAAGCAACATCATTATTGGCAGGGATCAATGTGGGCCAACACAACCAGTTTTTATTAAGGTTGTTGAACGAGATAGGTATTACCAATCACAAACAGGTATTACATTCGGTGGTAGGTATTCTCACTAAAGTAGGGATAATCCTTGTAGACGCATAAGGAGTTATAAAATGTAAAGGATTTCGAAATAAAGAAAAACGATGTCAATGTGCTTACGTCAAATCAAGTCCATAATTTAATCGTTAGACGGCCATTTAATTATCAATTCGATTTATGATCCCATACGATGAGATCACTGTGGGATTAATAATTGACGAACTATGTAAAAATTCGTACTATAATCAACCACGTCTCTTGGTTTCAACTACTATTAACTGTCATAATACTAATCATTCGAAGAAGGAAGGTGAAGGTTCCAATTTGAGTCACGTTAATAGGTTGATAGTGGTGTGGTTTAGCGATTTGCCACACTTTAATAGAGATGCAGAGGTTGGTGCTATCTGTGAGCCGCCGCACAATACCTATTATGAGACCTGCTTTGTTCTTCTAATGAATTGATTTTACTATGTCCACTATGTATATGGATGAATTAGTTTGTATAAACTGTAGATAGCATTGAACAATGACAGAAATATCCGGTTTGTGGACTTGAACGAAGATAACCGGTGATTGATTTAAAATAAAATAAGGATATATATTATATTAGTAATTTATAATAATATATACATGGAAGAGCAGGATTGAATCTGACAAAAGTACTGGTGACCCATGGTTTAGTGCCTCAATAGTTAAAGTACACGTTGATATGCCCTATCTATAGTAATGCACTTTTCAGAATATAAAGTATTAGCTGTTTTACGTGTCTATACGTATACGCAGAGTAAAATCCATTCTGCGCGGGAACCTAAAGGCCGATAGGAACCCGCGCTCCAAATATCAAGACTGTAGGTTTCACAGTTTCAGACATGTGATGAGTGAATCTAGACGGAAAGTCACTGGCTCTCGATTTTATGTGTGTCACGTGCGAGTGACGCATTTATTTACAAGTATCTGTTACCCGCGACCTCGTCCGCGTAGTATTTAACAAAAAAGTTTTTCTAAAATAAAAGTAGCCTAGTTACTCCCAGGTACTCCCTGTTAAATCAGCTATCTGCCAGTGAAAGTTCCGTCAAAATCGGTCCAGCCATTTCAGAGATAACCAATAAAAGACAAAATGTGTATAAAAAATGTTTTGGTATATGTACCGTGTATACATCCAAATGCACTTAGTAAAAAGCAGTTATTTTAATATTTCAAACAGACACTCCAATTTTATTTATTTGTATGTATAGATTCGGATTTGGTTCATATCTAAATAAACTCATCCTGTTTCTTGTTATTTAAACGGATTTGGCATTGGCACAATTTCAAAGATTTTTATTTGTTTTTTTGTTAGGAAGCTCTTTTCTACTTGATTTATGATTATTACAACCATAACATAACGCAATACTAAAAATGTTTGTATGTAAGTAGTTAGTTCGGGTGTCTCATAATGCATGGATTAATGACTATTTCCGTTTACTGCTGCGTTTAAATTATAGGATTTGGTCTTCATTATTTCCGTTCCTGGTGGGCATTTGATGACGGCACGGGAAGGTTAAAAGGTAAGTTATAAAATAACTACTTACTTAATATATTATAATTGATTAATATAGATATTAAAAATAGTATTTAATCTAGAGATTAAATACTATTTTTATTATTAATAATTAAAAGAACACTATTTATAAATTAAAGATCTAATAGATTAAAAACAACTTAAAATGAAACTGGTATCAAAAATCACTCGGCAAATCCCCACCATTCTCGGGCGGCAGGGTGCCCATAACGCTGGCTACATTGCCACATTGAATGGCAATGTCGATGTGTTGACGAAAAAAGTGCCAGCATTCTGGGCGCCAGGTATAATGAAATTAAATAAAATTAGGAACAAAATCTTCAATCGTAAAAGAATAATATTGAGTGCTGTAGGAGACATAATGTAGGTTTTACTTGGTTTTACTAACACAACGAAAATAATGTAAATAATTTATAGCAATTTAATACAGAGTCTCTGTATTATGTATTGAATATATTTGCTATAAGAAAATATTCTGAAATACTTGCCTATAATTTATAAACCAGTTGGTTTTGTGTATGTGGTTGGTTTTATTATTTAAATGTATTTAATATGTAGCCATCGTATGTCCTTATGTGCTCTTGCTCTCAGGCCTAGGTATTGATAAATGTAATATACCTAATGCCTAATGTATTTACCGACATAATCAGTTTACTTCAACACTGCGTCTAAATGTTATTGAACCAAATTGTGTTCCTGTTGTAAATAAGTAAATAAATGTAGATTTAAATAAATATACTGACTGAATAACACAAGGTAATTTAAAAACAATTAAACATCAGAAAAAAAAGTAATTTAAATTCGCTTCCCAGCATTGCGTTGGAAAAACTTCGCGTATTCAAAGCCTGGAGCTATAGCTATTTGTTCACACAAAACGAGCTATTAGCGTCGAGAGCTCCGCATTGATGGCTATATATTGTCCGCAACATGAAAAACGAAGATTGCTTTGCACAGTTGAACCAACTTGCTGCCGTGTTCGTTAGGTTCACCAGCAAAAGGAAGCCATTCCGGCGGTAAACAATAACGCACGGTCGGAAACGTCTTTCACGGTGGGCCGGCTCGCGTCGAGTTGGCAAACGACGGGCCTCTGAAGAGCGGGCAATTTGCCTAGTAACACCGTCGGATACTGGCTGCTCATTAACTATGAACGCCGTCATCAACGAGTCTTCTTCAGCAGAAAAAACGGCGCTTAGCAGTTGCACTCTCTGCGAATAAGCGGTGTGGCGACTTGCTTTTCAACGGCCACCGGTACAAAGTGCATATAAATTGCGCCTCGAAATTGAACCGGAGATATGAAAGGAGTTGTAAGCCTTTGAAAGACAGGTCGCAGCAATACAGTTTGAAGTGTACAGGCCTTTCTAAGAAATAAATGGGATAGCTACCTGTGTGCGGCTAGGGAGTCTGAAAAGAAAAAAATATGTCAAAAAAGTTCAATAGTAAATGATACAAAAACCCACTCTTAATATGTGGTTCTGTATTCTGTCACCTGACACCTGTTCACCGTGGGCATAATATTCACGATTCAAGATTTCATCGATAAAATGTGTGTTATGCCAGATAACTTAACTCTACACTAAACATCATTCAAAATCTTGTAAAAAAATTTGCATGCCCATCTTTCAAATTACCTAGCAATCTTTCACATTAGTATAGTAATACGAAACTCTTATTCGTTTTACAGGTAGCGAAGGTGACGCGAAAATATGTATCGCGTTTCTGGCTAGCGATCAAGTGCAAGAGGAAATAGTCTGATTTCCTCTGCATATTTGCCGCGCGTGGAATGGTAACGAATACTCTACGCGATTCTGCCGTCCCTCGCGGCTAATCTGATCTATATTGATGACTTTATTTCGTTTGCCGGTCGAGTTTTAGATATTTGTTTTTATTTATAGCCTATGTATGTAAAAAGTTAAATATAAATGTAATGCTTTGAGTTGAAACTCCGTAAAATAATTGTAGTACCCTTATGTATAGGTGAACCCAGCGTTGTTCTGAAATTATGTGAAAGTAGTAAGATCAATAAAAGGCACCTTTTGGGATATGAACTTTTATTAAAATAATTTGTTAAATACAAATAATATAATAAACACGAATATAACATTGCGACCAGAGACGTAGGCGAAGCAGAGATGGACAACATTTCAATAATAATGCTCAACAAGTCGGTAGTGTTGCAAGCACAGAAAAATGTGTATGTTGTTGCCAACGGTAGGTACAGTGTTATCAATATGTTTCAATGTTTCCAATCATGTTTCCAAGACGGCGCCACCTCTAGTCGATTTGTTCCAAGGGATTTTCTTGCGGTACAAAGTCATTGCGACGTCGCCGTCGTCGGCTTGAAGAATATTCTTATTTATCAAAGAGTTCAGCGCTCGAATAATGTTTACATTGGCGACCGAGCGGGCCGTATGAATAGGTTATTGATTTCGAATACAGTTCAACCATATCGATATTCAGTAGGTACACGTTGTATAAGCTTTCTCAATCAACACTTACAAACAAAAGTAGCTTAGTTGAACTGTTTTTTTTTATTTTTTTGGCGTTTTTCTATATTTATAAAATTCATGTGGGAAATTAAACTTGTAGCTTAGGAATTACGAAGTCGTGGACTGGTTACAATTCAGTGGATACATCCGATAAATTATAAGGTACTACTAGTATAAACTATCTAATAAAAAATACTAGAACAGTGAATCATGTAACGTGCTTAGAATGACAAAGAAAGATCAAATAAATGTAGAGCTTCTTTTCTGAATTTCCATAATATTCGCCGGAAAACATCAATGAAAAGTGCTAGTTTTTTATATTTAATTTGTATTTTTATTTTTGTTAATTATACACAGTTCTATATTCAAATTAACTAACTGTAGTAATATTGCGTTAGGAGTGATAGCATTTGCACTGGTGGGTAATCTTAAAAATCCAGCCAGATTTACAGTCCAAAGATCTGTACTTACCCACCTACTTATATGATGAATCAGGGCGGTGGTCTGCAGTGTGCAGGCTACCTAGTCGTTATCGTGACAATGAACAACGTTGTTATAAAACATTATCGATAAGCACAAAAGCTGTTTACTTTTTCTCATTAAAACTATTTGATGTTATTTTAAACGTTCTTGTTAGCCTCACTTTCGTGGACAAGTGTCCGGTATGGATTGAAATTAACTGTGAAACGTCACCCCTCTTTTATCTTGCTGACTGTAACGAATACAAAATTTCGGGAGCGACTAATCAGGGTTATTTACATTTTGCTTAGGCCCACCTGACGCCTGCCCGGAAAGCGCAACCGGCAACACCGACTGTACACCTATCATGGCTAAGTAAATATTTTAATTTCACCCAGTATTTGAACAAAACTTTAATGTTTGCATTTGTCAATGGAAATTTAGTAAAATTATTTTTATGAGTGCCGATAGCATTAGACACGTAACAAATAAAATATCTGACCGGGCACATGTAAATCTGAAGCCATGTTAAAACCAACTGGGCAACACGCCTGAGATTAAAGAGAGAGAACTAAAGATTTTTATCTTTAGATAGACATAAAAATAAACGTGAAAATAAAAGAGATTTGTCAAGATTCAATCATTGATTTTAAAGTTGGAACAGAATTTATGTATTCCCTACCTACTTAACGGAAAACTTCGCAAGTTTTCTCCCACTAAAGGAGGTCAGTGCATCACGTGTTATTGATAGGATAACACCTGCAGGCGTTGCAGAATGCTCATTTATTTTCTTTACCTACTGAGCAATACAAAACAGTCACCCACATTGTTCGATTACAAGTATTGAATTTATTCTGTCATATCTTGAGGGAGGCGAGGCAAACACGTATGTTGAACACTAGAGCACGCATTTGGTACTATAAACGCCTTACCTAAGGGATACCGAAACACAATCGTAAAACACGCACACAAATATCGCAGCAAGTTAGTTTTATGCAATGGAATTTGGCTTTTGACCATTTCACTTCGGTAGAGGGGAAGGTCTTATACAAGTGCACTCTATGAAAATAATGTGCTTTAGATGTATCCCATCAAAGCTTGTACTGTAGAGCAAAGTTCTCTTTTGGAACACTGTTCTGTTTGTATAGTTTCTATGCCGTAAAAGAATAACACTCAATTACTTTAAATTATTACGAGAAATACTGATCTCGAAACTTTGTAGATGTATCAAAATAATTCTCGCCAAATTGAATTCCAGATTTAATCCTAACGACGGAAGAAAACGTTTAGAGAGAGAAACATTCGTTAAGTTAAATGTTTTTTTTTCATTCGTAGGGAATTTAATTTATGTAGCACAGTTTCAAAGTAATGACTAAATATATTCTTGTCAGTTCCGGTGTTATCGGAATCGGTGTCCCATCCATTATGTCTGGAGTGCCGGCTCCGAGATCTGTCAGCAATTTGACGCGGCCACAACAAATTAGGTTATGTAGATTGGATGGTTATTGAGCCGCACCGCTTTGTCATTTAAGAAAAGCTAAAATAAACAGTGTTAAGATAAATATATAAAAAAGTGAAAGAGCGTGCGTACGAGCTGCTAGCTAAAATTATATATACGTTATGAGTTATTAGACCTCCCTTTACACAGAGATTCTCTATATAACCGAAATATTAAATAAGTAATCATATATAAATATTAATAGTAAATAGGTCGTATTTTCTTAAATGCATAGATATTATTATAACAAGATTAACAACCTATCACTATTTACGGCTCTTAAATTTTCAATTACGTTTAATGTTTTATTTGTGCTGTGTGACAAAATTTTATCCTAAGCCCACATAAAAGGAAAGTCATTTATTGTTCTAAGATAGATGTTGTTAAAAATCACGGACATCTATTTTTATTAGAAGCGATGTTTTAACGACATTTTACAATATAAATAGTCCTCGAAAAAATATAAAAGGCTCAGTAAGTAAGTGGCACCATTAAATATTGACTGAACATTTTTTCTCCACAAATGACCGCTAGAAAGGCGGCAGTATCGAACATTAAATGCATTTAAATTCCCTTTCGCTCAGCGAAGGTCGGTGCTCAACATTAAAGCAATTTTAGATAGCATTAAGTGGTTGAAGACAAGTGGTTTGAAAATCGCCGAAAAATACTCTTTGTAAATTGTGGTCGGAGAACACTTACCAGCCTAGTAGAGCATTGTTGTGCAGCTGGTACATATCTACCAACCAATCAGCCTTCCGAAATATTTTTTATTTTTTATTAATGACGTCAGAGTTTGATGTGAGTAAGTAGGTAGTACGAACTAAGTAGGTACGACATTTTAACAGCAACAAAATTTTGGTATAGTGGTTTTACATAACTATAGGTTATAATCCACTTCGATTATGTAAGACTAGCTGTTGCCCGCGACTTCGTCCGCGTGGTATTTAACAAAGACACAACCGTTGGCAACATCCCGCGGGACGCATTGTTGCTATCAAAACTTAATCAGGCGCAGCTCTGCAACATTGGTTTTAATTTTTTTTCGAGAGATACTATTTTTTTTCTAAAATAAAAGTAGCCTAAGTTACTCCTTGTTACATCAGCTATCTGCCAGTGAAAGTCCCGTCAAAATCGGTCCAGCCATTTCAGAGATTAGCCGGAACAAACAGACAGACAGACAGACAGACAGACAGACAGACAGACGGACAGACAGACAGACAGACAGACAGACAAAAATTTTAAAAAATGTTGTTTCGGTATAGGTAACGTGTATACATCCAAATGCACTTAGTAAAAAGCGGTTATTTTAATATTACAAACAGACACTCCAATTTTATTTATATGTATAGATGTATAGATAAAAGCGGCATAACATATCATTAAAAAACACACGGTGTATATAGGTAGTTACTAATTTGGTCAAGAAGACTTGAACCCTCTTGAATTTAGACTTGCATTAGTTGCTTTGAAGATGTTACTGCTCGAATAAACTATAAATAAAATAATTTAATTTGCAAGTGTAGGATTTGTGCGAGATTATTCGCGTGCTAACGGCGGCATAGCGGGGATTGTTGATCAACTTGTAATATGAAGCATACTTCGCAGACTTAAGGGAAGGGGGATATCCAGACATGGAAGTAAAGCATTGAACCATTCAACCAGGTGCGTGGAAATTACGTCATCATCGTTGGAAACAGCCATAACGGTACCGAGTAGAGGATAATCGCAGTACGGCCTAGGTTTGTAATTTCCATCGGGACTTACTCGATTCAATTGATACATTACCTATATAACTACTGTAAACCATTCCTGTGGGAATAAATACAATTATTGTGCGATACCATTATTCCTACTAGTTCTAACGAGATCAAAGAACCCAGCTTACCTCACTACAACTAGAGTAAAGGAAATAAATATATATAATTATAAGAACGTTGCACGGGATGGTTATTTACGGGTCAGTTTGATACAATTTGCAAATACCAGCTAGCACGAGTGAAGTTAAACTTGTAGTTACATTTCCAAGTTTCGTGTGCGGTAATAACTATACATAAGCTTACTTCCTGTAGGTACTATAAATATATTAGCGAGTTTGGATGTTGGGTCACAGTGAAGTTTGTAAGACTCAAGGGCAAATCGGTATAATTATAAATTAATGAAGGAATTCTCCTAAATACAGATGTTCAATGGATATTTATCGTGATTGCTATAGTAGTTGTAATTTTTAGACAACTATTTCACTGTAGTGACTGGTTTTACTGTATCCCATACTTCCTGCTTTGCCAGTTTTTGTATCAAGCTACATTATTTTCATTCATCCCTGTGTCCGAATTTTTGATGTTTAATTATGATGTTCATGCGTGAAAATTTTAAAATAATGGTATTTATTTTGGAGATACATGCCTGCATCAAAGGAGTTCGTGTTTACGAGATTTCCTATAAACTATCTATACCTTTATAGCTTTATAAGAATTCTTTACAAAAAATATAGTTTTTTGTGGATTACCTTTACAATATTTTAATACGGCTTTAAAATAAATTTAATATTTCAAATAAAAAGATATAGGTGCTTACTAAATTTCTTTACGTTCTAAAGGTTAACGTTAACGATAAAGTGTTCATAATCTGTTTTTTCGGATACATTTTTAATAGGTACCTACTTACTTTTTACTGTGGGTTCTGTACTATTTGAAACTTCTAAGTATTTTGACATTTTCAGTTGATTAGTGTACGCAACATCGGTAGGAAAATGTCGCGAAATGTAATTGTCCTTTGTACAAGTCCGTTGAATTTATTGAGATACATTTGCTTTGGTTCGGGCCCCGCGCGGTGCCGTAAATATGAAGCAGGCGGCCTGGTAATAACGAGCTACACGTGCCATGCCAGCATTTACTGCTACCAACCTGTAAAGAAATAATAAAGTTTAGCTACTTAAAGACGGTATATTTAAATATAATAAATATTGTCCGTGTAGGTTATGTAATCTTTAGCAAACTGAATAAAGTTGTGTATTTTATAGCTATTTACAATATTTTAGCTGACGCGTAACTGCATCCCCAGAGTACCCAATAATACAACTCAGATCTAATATGATCTGAGTTGTATTATTGGGTACTCTGGGGCTGCAGTTACGCGTCAGCTAAAATATTGTAAATAGCTATAAAATACACAACTTTATTCAGTTTGCTAAAGATTACATAACCTACACGGACAATATTTATTATATTTAAATATACCGTCTTTAAGTAGCTAAACTTTATTATTTCTTTACAGGTTGGTAGCAGTAAATGCTGGCATGGCACGTGTAGCTCGTTATTACCAGGCCGCCTGCTTCATATTTACGGCACCGCGCGGGGCCCGAACCAAAGCAAATGTATCTCAATAAATTCAACGGACTTGTACAAAGGACAATTACATTTCGCGACATTTTCCTACCGATGTTGCGTACACTAATCAACTGAAAATGTCAAAATACTTAGAAGTTTCAAATAGTACAGAACCCACAGTAAAAAGTAAGTAGGTACCTATTAAAAATGTATCCGAAAAAACAGTACCTCAAGTGCGAGATTCATAGTTAACTTTCCGGTAGTTAACTATATAGTCCGACGTGAATACGTCTGAACTGACAGTATACCCAAAACGTTCGCGTCTAAATACCAATCGTATTCCATTGGTAAACAAAAAGTTTGCTCGATGAGTGAAACCACAATTAGGCCCGTTATGTTGGCTTTTACGTTTTCTGATTACGTTTGGGTATCACAATACGACTAAATGAGACAAGATACATATATTTTGTTTTATGTCCTTATCGTTGTGACTGGTTTTTCGGACCAACAATACAAGTTGAAAGGACGAACAAAAAATCGGTCACACGCGATCCGCGCGATGCATGTCTAGATAAGACTAAGAATTCTCATCCGATATTATTTCCTTTTCAACCACATGAGTAACACAGAGAAAGGTGAGTTAGCCAGGCTAAAAGTGTTGAATAACTTAATTTTATTTTCGTTGATATTTTTTATATTGGTGTGAGCTTATTTAATGGTTATAAGGTACCTATCTATATTTAAATTTTCTTTATTAGTACGATGGACGCTAAAAAGGTTTGCAGCTCATAATAACAGATTAGACAGAGGAGGTGGCATATGCTACCTACTTCGATCTACCTCACACTAGCGCATAAAATCGTAGACAGAGAACTGTCAAGGCTTGAATATGTCAAGATTGTATTTCTAGGAACAATATCATTTTATAGAAAATAGTTTGGGACATTCAGGATGAGCCAAAACCGACAAGAGTTGTTCGCTCACAAAACACTTAAAAGAAAATGGTAGCCACGTACGTAGCGAAAATAGGTCCCATTGTGACGATTGAACAAGGGGTTCGTAGGACAATTAATGCAGAGCGGTAGGTAGACCACAGTCTGTTTACCACAAACTATCATCGAGTTTCGGAAAACCAACCCATAGAAGTGCATCATCCTGCACCAGGACAACGCAAGCCCGTACATCAACGGTTCCGGTTATAGTGAAGAAGCAGTCGAATATTTTTTATCGGCAATTTGGAGTACCATACTTCGGCGTGGAACAAATATTATAACGACTGGTTTGAGCGTATGGAAAAGTGCATGAAATACCGTGGGGAATACTTTTTAAACAATAAAATGTATATAACGTTCTAGTTGTTTATTCTTTTCTCAAACGACAAAACTTAATAGGCATGCCACGTTTACTAACTATATTATTAGGTACTATCCAGGGATGTTCTTGATATCTTCTCTCCATGGTGATGCTTATAATTAATATAGAAGGATAAATCCTTAATCTTTAATTGAAATATTCTAAACATTACACATGATAATTCACAGAAACACAAGTATTGGAAAATAAAAATACATCACTAAATGTTCCAACAAGAAACCAAACTAAGAAATAATCAGTATTACAGGTAGCCACTTTTCCTCTTCCAGCTAATTCTGGGTTCTATTCTTTTTCGCTGTTTCCAATCGGTTCCACAATTATTTTTCGCTGAGGTCCGTAAAGGATTAAAACTCTGCACAGAAGTGTTTGTCTCGCTTATCTTGATTATGAGCACTAGCCAGAATCCTCTAGCCAAGAAAATTACGCATTGGGTACGTTATTATGTAATTTAAACATGATTTAATATCAATATTGTTTTCACAATGACTTTCCACGTTTCACAGTTTACTTCAAAATTCCATTGACAGATTGATTGTAGTGAACACGTCTTAACTGTTAGTTTACTGTTAGTATACCTAAACCGTGCGAGTGTAAGCTCCCATACTATACAAAAGTATGCTCGATTGACTGAAACGTAAGTTATGGCCGTTATGTTGGCTTTTACGTTTTCTGTAAAACCATAAATCCACCACATAATCTAGAGGAATAATATTTCTTGTATAGCTATTTCGTTTTCAACCATATGAGTAACAGAGATCAAGCCAAGTCGGTTGTCAAATGACTGACAATTTTTATTCTGGTTAAAACAATATTCATATTTCAATTTGCCATCATTGTTTATAAATTGATGGAAGCCATTCAGTTTTGAAAGTAAAGAACACGAGCAAGAACTAACAAGCGGACTTATTATTTGCTAGCCTAAGTATTTCTGAAATGAAATCAAATGTCCCACAATTTGAGTTCTTGGTAAAATGTATACTACGGTAAGTAAAAGCTAAAAGCCGTAAAATGCGTGGTTGCATTCGTCAAGTCCCAGTTCTAGGTATACCGGTACTGCACCGGTGCCTATCTGCAGGCGGTCAGTGGGGCCATCGGCACCAGTCGGGCCGCGACAGTTGATTATCCAGATACTTTATTTTATGTACAGGTAGTACCCATATTTCTCTTTAACGTAAATAATACTCATGCGTAAATCTCAATTCTGAAATCTAAAAAAAAATGTGAGGAAACCTGCATGTCATGGGCCAGCGTGGTGGAATATAAGCTGAATTAACCTCATATTAACGAAAAGTGTGTGTAGTGTACTATCAATAAAATTGGGTGCACTTCAATGAACTGCACCTCTGCCTACTACTTAGGAGATTCCAGGCGTGATGGTGTTTCTCTCTTTACCTAATAGCTTAAGTAATCAAATATTGTATTTTCAGGAGGATGGAAGAACTGTAGATTCAAACTGTCAGGACAATAATCCTGCCACCATTCCAATTCAAAAATCCACTATAATTTTCATTGTTGGCTGAATAGAAATCGAACCCACCGCCACCCGGTGCAATGAGTTGAGCGGCCTGCGCTCAAACCACTAAATAAAGATGCCTTAAACATTTCACATTGTGTTTTATTTTCATTGACCTAATGTGATAATGGATATGTGGAGTGTGTGTATATAAAAGGTAGTTTAAAAGTAGCGCCTGTAGCAGAGAAAGTAAAAAGCAGGAGGCTAGTTTGGTCACGTTATCAAAGGAGACGAGAAGCATTTTGAGCGCCTAAAAGGGCTATTAGTATGAATATGCATAGATAGAGTGAGAGGAAGACCCACGAAGTGGTAGAAGTTTGTATAAAAAGTGATATGAAGGAGATTAATGTATGAAAAAGACATACTGCGGCGATCCCAAATAATGGGAAAAGGTGAGGCAGATGATGATGATTTTACTGATTTCTAATATATATTTACCTAATTTAGATTGAGTTTAATTGCAAACAAGAGCCTTAGTATGAGGTTATGCCGTTTTTTGACGTAGAGAAATCCTTATGGATACCCGCAAGCTCTGCGGGAGACGAGCGGGTTATGTCGGACTGCTACCGACTTAAACCCCACGGTATACCATCGTCTACCTTTGTTGGGGCGCTGTGGGATAGCACTAGCATGCACTGCGACATCCAACGAGGTTATGCCCTAGCTCCACCCTTGATATAGTGTGAACATTCGATAGTAGTGATGGCCATCTTGGTAGAATACTCGCTTTGGAGACAAATTGCGCAGATTCAAACGCGGCTCCCGCTAGGACTTTCAGATTTTTACGTGCGCATCACGTTTTCAATCATGAATCATTGGCTGTACCGACGGTAAAGCAAACATCGTAAGGAAACTTGCACGTTCCTCAAAATTTATGTGAAATTTACCAAATGGCCCTGGGTCAGCGTGGTGGACTATAGCCTGAGGAATATGCCCGGTATAATGACAATAGGCTCGCCCCCTATTTCATTGGGACCAAATACCATTGGCGAAATGTGGGTGTACAGGAGTGCACCTCTGCCTACCCCTTCGGAGATTGCAGGCGTGATGGTGTATTAGTAGGTAACAACCAACTATTTTATCCGACAATCTATTCAGAGAAATGGCTGTGTTGCGTAGGTGTTAATTAAACATGATATATTAATAACTTAATACATTTTTTTCGTTAACTTTTTGTCGTTTCATGGTTTCACCAACAAAATCATAAGTGACGACGCGAACTATAAAAGTGAACGTTTCCGTACGATACGTATCGTAAAATCTTTCAAATTTATGACTCGCACTCGTGCAATTCGTACGTCTAAAAGTATTCGGTTAACTTATGAAAAATCTCCCAAAATGTCTATGCGTACTATAAAAGTAGGTTTAGGTTTCTCTATGGTACGAAATTATACCTAAGTAAACTTGTGACTCACACTCGCGCATGTCGTACAAAATCGTTAACTTTCAAAGTTTCCGTGAGCAAACGATCGAATGTTTACTACATATAGTAACGAAAAAAACTCACACTCGGCACAAATGTTTTAGATATCGCCCGCTAGGGGCGTTTTTTAAGTCTCTATACAAAATGTCCAAATACGGTAGTTTGTAAACTATAAAGTTAGCTAACGAAAAATCTCACACTTGAGGTACAGATTATGAACACTTTATCGTTAACGTTAACCTTTAGAACGTAAAGAAATTTAGTAAGCACCTATATCTTTTTATTTGAAATATTAAATTTATTTTATAGCCGTATTAAAATATTGTAAAGGTAATCCACAAAAAACTATATTTTTTGTAAAGAATTCTTATAAAGCTATAAAGGTATAGATAGTTTATAGGAAATCTCGTAAACACGAACTCCTTTGATGCAGGCATGTATCTCCAAAATAAATACCATTATTTTAAAATTTTCACGCATGAACATCATAATTAAACATCAAAAATTCGGACACAGGGATGAATGAAAATAATGTAGCTTGATACAAAAACTGGCAAAGCAGGAAGTATGGGATACAGTAAAACCAGTCACTACAGTGAAATAGTTGTCTAAAAATTACAACTACTATAGCAATCACGATAAATATCCATTGAACATCTGTATTTAGGAGAATTCCTTCATTAATTTATAATTATACCGATTTGCCCTTGAGTCTTACAAACTTCACTGTGACCCAACATCCAAACTCGCTAATATATTTATAGTACCTACAGGAAGTAAGCTTATGTATAGTTATTACCGCACACGAAACTTGGAAATGTAACTACAAGTTTAACTTCACTCGTGCTAGCTGGTATTTGCAAATTGTATCAAACTGACCCGTAAATAACCATCCCGTGCAACGTTCTTATAATTATATATATTTATTTCCTTTACTCTAGTTGTAGTGAGGTAAGCTGGGTTCTTTGATCTCGTTATAACTAGTAGGAATAATAGTATCGCACAATCATTGTATTTATTACTGTATTTATTTATATTTATTGTATTTATTCCCACAGGAATGGTTTACAGTAGTTATATAGGTAATGTATCAATTGAATCGAGTAAGTCCCGATGGAAATTACAAACCTAGGCCGTACTGCGATTATCCTCTACTCGGTACCGTTATGGCTGTTTCCAACGATGATGACGTAATTTCCACGCACCTGGTTGAATGGTTCAATGCTTTACTTCCATGTCTGGATATCCCCCTTCCCTTAAGTCTGCGAAGTATGCTTCATATTACAAGTTGATCAACAATCCCCGCTATGCCGCCGTTAGCACGCGAATAATCTCGCACAAACCCTACACTTGCAAATTAAATTATTTTATTTATAGTTTATTCGAGCAGTAACATCTTCAAAGCAACTAATGCAAGTCTAAATTCAAGAGGGTTCAAGTCTTCTTGACCAAATTAGTAACTACCTATATACACCGTGTGTTTTTTAATGATATGTTATGCCGCTTTTATCTATACATCTATACATATAAATAAAATTGGAGTGTCTGTTTGTAATATTAAAATAACCGCTTTCTACTAAGTGCATTTGGATGTATAACGTTACCTATACCGAAACAACATTTTTTAAAATTTTTGTCTGTCTGTCTGTCTGTCTGTCTGTCCGTCTGTCTGTCTGTCTGTCTGTCTGTCTGTCTGTCTGTCTGTCTGTCTGTTTGTTCCGGCTAATCTCTGAAATGGCTGGACCGATTTTGACGGGACTTTCACTGGCACATAGCTGATGTAACAAGGAGTAACTTAGGCTACTTTTATTTTAGAAAAAAAATAGTATCTCTCGAAAAAAAATTAAAACCAATGTTGCAGAGCTGCGCCTGATTAAGTTTTGATAGCAACAATGCGTCCCGCGGGATGTTGCCAACGGTTGTGTCTTTGTTAAATACCACGCGGACGAAGTCGCGGGCAACAGCTAGTCTTACATAATCGAAGTAGATTATAACCTATAGTTATGTAAAACCACTATACCAAAATTTTGTTGCTGTTAAAATGTCGTACCTACTTAGTTCGTACTACCTACTTACTCACATCAAACTCTGACGTCATTAATAAAAAATAAAAAATATTTCGGAAGGCTGATTGGTTGGTAGATATGTACCAGCTGCACAACAATGCTCTACTAGGCTGGTAAGTGTTCTCCGACCACAATTTACACAGAGTATTTTTCGGCGTTTTTCAAACCACTTGTCTTCAACCACTTAATGCTATCTAAAATTGCTTTAATGTTGAGCACCGACCTTCGCTGAGCGAAAGGGAATTTAAATGCATTTAATGTTCGATACTGCCGCCTTTCTAGCGGTCATTTGTGGAGAAAAAATGTTCAGTCAATATTTAATGGTGCCACTTACTTACTGAGCCTTTTATATTTTTTCGAGGACTATTTATATTGTAAAATGTCGTTAAAACATCGCTTCTAATAAAAATAGATGTCCGTGATTTTTAACAACATCTATCTTAGAACAATAAATGACTTTCCTTTTATGTGGGCTTAGGATAAAATTTTGTCACACAGCACAAAAAAAACATTAAACGTAATTGAAAATTTAAGAGCCGTAAATAGTGATAGGTTGTTAATCTTGTTATAATAATATCTATGCATTTAAGAAAATACGACCTATTTACTATTAATATTTATATATGATTACTTATTTAATATTTCGGTTATATAGAGAATCTCTGTGTAAAGGGAGGTCTAATAACTCATAACGTATATATAATTTTAGCTAGCAGCTCGTACGCACGCTCTTTCACTTTTTTATATATTTATCTTAACACTGTTTATTTTAGCTTTTCTTAAATGACAAAGCGGTGCGGCTCAATAACCATCCAATCTACATAACCTAATTTGTTGTGGCCGCGTCAAATTGCTGACAGATCTCGGAGCCGGCACTCCAGACATAATGGATGGGACACCGATTCCGATAACACCGGAACTGACAAGAATATATTTAGTCATTACTTTGAAACTGTGCTACATAAATTAAATTCCCTACGAATGAAAAAAAAACATTTAACTTAACGAATGTTTCTCTCTCTAAACGTTTTCTTCCGTCGTTAGGATTAAATCTGGAATTCAATTTGGCGAGAATTATTTTGATACATCTACAAAGTTTCGAGATCAGTATTTCTCGTAATAATTTAAAGTAATTGAGTGTTATTCTTTTACGGCATAGAAACTATACAAACAGAACAGTGTTCCAAAAGAGAACTTTGCTCTACAGTACAAGCTTTGATGGGATACATCTAAAGCACATTATTTTCATAGAGTGCACTTGTATAAGACCTTCCCCTCTACCGAAGTGAAATGGTCAAAAGCCAAATTCCATTGCATAAAACTAACTTGCTGCGATATTTGTGTGCGTGTTTTACGATTGTGTTTCGGTATCCCTTAGGTAAGGCGTTTATAGTACCAAATGCGTGCTCTAGTGTTCAACATACGTGTTTGCCTCGCCTCCCTCAAGATATGACAGAATAAATTCAATACTTGTAATCGAACAATGTGGGTGACTGTTTTGTATTGCTCAGTAGGTAAAGAAAATAAATGAGCATTCTGCAACGCCTGCAGGTGTTATCCTATCAATAACACGTGATGCACTGACCTCCTTTAGTGGGAGAAAACTTGCGAAGTTTTCCGTTAAGTAGGTAGGGAATACATAAATTCTGTTCCAACTTTAAAATCAATGATTGAATCTTGACAAATCTCTTTTATTTTCACGTTTATTTTTATGTCTATCTAAAGATAAAAATCTTTAGTTCTCTCTCTTTAATCTCAGGCGTGTTGCCCAGTTGGTTTTAACATGGCTTCAGATTTACATGTGCCCGGTCAGATATTTTATTTGTTACGTGTCTAATGCTATCGGCACTCATAAAAATAATTTTACTAAATTTCCATTGACAAATGCAAACATTAAAGTTTTGTTCAAATACTGGGTGAAATTAAAATATTTACTTAGCCATGATAGGTGTACAGTCGGTGTTGCCGGTTGCGCTTTCCGGGCAGGCGTCAGGTGGGCCTAAGCAAAATGTAAATAACCCTGATTAGTCGCTCCCGAAATTTTGTATTCGTTACAGTCAGCAAGATAAAAGAGGGGTGACGTTTCACAGTTAATTTCAATCCATACCGGACACTTGTCCACGAAAGTGAGGCTAACAAGAACGTTTAAAATAACATCAAATAGTTTTAATGAGAAAAAGTAAACAGCTTTTGTGCTTATCGATAATGTTTTATAACAACGTTGTTCATTGTCACGATAACGACTAGGTAGCCTGCACACTGCAGACCACCGCCCTGATTCATCATATAAGTAGGTGGGTAAGTACAGATCTTTGGACTGTAAATCTGGCTGGATTTTTAAGATTACCCACCAGTGCAAATGCTATCACTCCTAACGCAATATTACTACAGTTAGTTAATTTGAATATAGAACTGTGTATAATTAATAAAAATACAAATTAAATATAAAAAACTAGCACTTTTCATTGATGTTTTCCGGCGAATATTATGGAAATTCAGAAAAGAAGCTCTACATTTATTTGATCTTTCTTTGTCATTCTAAGCACGTTACATGATTCACTGTTCTAGTATTTTTTATTAGATAGTTTATACTAGTAGTACCTTATAATTTATCGGATGTATCCACTGAATTGTAGTAAAAATATATTTAGCTGAATATCTTTGCAAGTGCGCCGTCTCGGCTTAACAATTTACTCCAAGCAGTTTCTTTTAAATTAATGTTTTCATATTGCAGCCTCGCTGTTATTGTTTTCTGTTTGCCAGAGAAGTGTCACATTTTCTAAGTGGATTTTACAAGTGGGTATATTTTATATAGTTATAATGATGGTTTTCTACTTAGCAAAAACTTATGAGCAGTATGCTAGTCATGTTGGAAGTATGGTGCGCAGGTTCAAACTTCGCCACGCACTTTTGGAATTTTCCGATTTCAGGTCCGAGAACATCGTGGGAAACCTGCACGTCTTTCAAAAGACGTGTATTTCACTGACCCGCAGTAGCCCATCGTGGAGAACTAAGCCCAAATTCCCTCGCATTGAATAGGAGTGTGGCCGGTAGAATATGGCATCGGCTTGCCCACTATTAAATTGAAATAAAAATTCCATAAGCAAAATGTGCGTGCACTGCTTTATACCTCTGCCTACACCTGCTGGGGATAACGGGAAGATAAAAAGTGGTTCACCGTTAAATGAGCTGAGTAGTCTTTAATTGTCACTGGTAGGAAGTAGTGGGTGGTTTATTCGTTGGCATATATTACCAGCGGCGTTAATGTTTGTACTTAGGAGAGTAAAGACGCATTTTATACGCGTTATTCTACAATGAAATTTCAAAGAAGTTTTAGTACTTTAAAATGTATGTTAGAGTCGGCTTAAGTTAAGAGGCTAAAGAAAAAAGAGTTACTACGTAGTATAAGTTTGACTGCACACTCCGGATTCATTCAAACTTTTTGTTGCTCCATGCATCTTATTGATTAAAATTAGTAGCCACAGAGATGTTTTAATTTATAAATACGCATCAACATGTTAAATTATCGTCGACGTATAATATCGTATTATATTAAGCCTTTATGCTCAAGCATAGAGATGGGTTCAAAAATATGCTTCAAAAGCTCGTGTTCAACACGACAACAAGTCGTGATTTAATTGTATTTTTAGAAGTATTTAGTAGTAGACATGATTATGGCTTGCTAAATGGTGAAGGAAAACATCGTGAGGAAACCTGTATGTCTTATAGAACCTCTTGAAAGTCGTTTACAGTTCGTCAACCCGCACTGGGCCGTCGTGGCGGGCTATGGCCTAACCCCCTCGCATTGAGGGGATACCCGTGCTCACCAGTGGCACATTAATAGGGCTAGTATTACTATTATTATATTAGGGATTTTAACGTAAAAGAAAACTCGACTACCATTAGTAATCACTGACTGACTACCGAGCTGTCGCCAACAAAAGAGACCATGTTATTTTGGACTGGAGTGGCCATTAACCGCGCCAACCGCGACAACCGGAAAGAACGCTCGCAAATGAATTCAAAATGACGCTTTTAATTTTTCAAAATGCGAACTGTAAATTTGCATCCGGTGCTACGACTACCTGTTCTACTATAAATTTACAATGAATATAATAAATAATGGCTGTGTGCTGAAATTAATACAAATAAGCTATGTTATAGGGACATGGAGTCAGTGATAATACCGAAGTAATTATTGTAATTTAGTACAACCAGCCTTGAGCAGAAAATTTGTTAAAACTATGGTGATAAGCAGTTTTCTGTGAAGCCTGCATGTAGGGAAGTCGCTTTCCATTTCATACTCCAGTTTGGGGCGTGCAGAGCTCTGGAGATCAGGTCAACAGGTTTCCTTAGCATTGTATAAACAATTGCCCAATAAAGTCAGTTTCAGCAAAAGCGTGCAAGCTTGACTCCATTGTAACGTCGAGTTCTACATCCAGATACTCATGGCTCAACAAAAAATATTCTTACAGGTCTATAGGACCTAACTACTGCACATGAATACTTTGCCTTGCCACTATAGTACTATTGTGGCTCCCAGCATGCTCGCAACATAAATCTTAATTTTCGAACGGTAGCCTCACGGAGGCACGAGGCGTCGCGTCGCGTGCCTTTCACGCGGACGTCGCCTGTATGGTGGAATCTTTACCAGCGCAGTGAGCCAGCGACGTCCGCGAGCCGGCCCCTTTATACCCGTTGATATATTACGAGCTGCCTCACACCGACTTGGTAATATAGCTATGATTTATCACCCCGTCGCAGACAATCCTACAGCAGAAGATGTGTTGTCGACGCAATGACTTTGCCGGCGACCTAAGATAAATTTTGCTCAGTACTTTTTTTTTGTTTGACGGCGTTGCATTGCATGCATTTCTTAGGTCATTTTGTGTTAGTTAGTAATGAGCATTGGACAACAATATAGGAAAACCAAACAAATAAATACATTCATGAAATTAATAAGCATCCACTACGTACTTACATAAAATGGAAAAAAACATTGCAAGAATATGTCACGTAGTTTGTGTCAACCGGGCAACTGTGTCGAGGCAAAATGCGCCTGACCGCTTTAATTTTGATATTTCAAATAAGAATTCTCAAAAATATATTGTTGATAATAAAAATACTAGTTAGTCAAAGTTAATAGCTAGTCAAAATATTCTGAAGAAGAATTACTCAGCCACCGCAAGTACAACACCTATTGTAGCCCAGTAGTCAAGCCTGTGTCAACTATATCACATTCCAACTATACCTAGTCAGTGTAAGTACAATAATATTTTGGACAAGTTACATACACAAGTTTAAGACAAGCTCCTATTTACAGAGCAAGTTCAACACTTGACTCGCGTTTGGCCCCGCGCTGTTCAAGTTTTGCATTTCATTCTCGAGTTAGCGCAATTTGTGCTGCGCACGTCTAGTACATTTTTCATGGAGCCCGCGCTCCTTTGTTATCTTATTTAACATTTTCCAGACATTATGCCACTGTTGATCATGTGCATTCATGTTTGTCTGGAAACTTAAACGTTTATATGCGGATGCTGGACGTTCGTAAGTGTCTTTATATATGAGGGGCGTAGCAACAACATTATATTTATGAAGACCCGATTGGCGCAGTTAGTAGTGACCCTGTTTTCAGTATTGAAGGTCCTGGGTTCGAAACCAGGTACGGAGAAACTTTGTGTGGTGATCACGAATATTTGTACCGGAGTCGTAAACGTTTAATATATTTAGAAGTAATTGTAATACTGCATTACCCTCAGTCTATTTTACGGTACTCATAATACAAGCGTTGGTTAGTTTGAGACCGTACAGTGGATGTCTTGCTATGGCGTTATTATATTATACCTACACAAATTTATATAGGTACATATGAAAACAAAATAAAATGTAATAAGTAAATTTTAAATTCACAATTATATTCGTCGACAACTAGTCGATCTCTACAGTTGTGAAGGTATAAAGCTAAGGATTTTAAAAGCTCACTAAATAGGTAGTAGAATATTGTTTATAGGTCAAGCAAAAGGAGCGTTAGGATACCAGTACTCAGTTGCCATGACGACGGAGCTCACCTGTGGTACTGCTTCGCGCTCGGCTGCGATCCACTTGATTTATATGCTCTAGCATCGTCTTGTACAGTTGCTGGGTTACCTAATAGATGATAATATCTTTGGTAGGAACAGATTCATTCATTATTTTATCTTTGTGTCCATCGTTCTTCCTTATTAATTTTGCTTACTATCTTTAGTTCTACTTGGACCCGGCACTATTTTGACAATGTCTTAATTCGTCTACCAATACTACTAAAAGACCTTACATTTTGACTAGGCACTTATAAAAATAGCAGGTTGTTATTTTTTTTATTTTATTCTTGAATCTTCTAATCAAATTCTTCTATTGAGTGGATTTTTTAACTTTATCTACACAAATTGGGACTTGTCTAGAATGTTTTCAGTTTCTTTAATAAGACAGGACAAAAACGCGAATTCGATGAGTTTGAACCGACTTTTAATTTAATCGGAACTTGAAGTCTTAAGGAATGGCTCATGATTAGTTTCTTTGCGGGGCTGGGTCGATATGGCGTGGCGAAGGTTTCCAATTACTTGAGCGTGCAATTAAGAGGATTCACTTTGCGGTCCGCACACTACGAACAGATAAGCGTTTCCACACAGAACGTGCTCGTTTATTAGTTTAATGAAAACTACAATTACCTATATATACTTACATAACAATATACGTAAACATAGCCGTTTTCTATGTAGTTATGTTTTATTACATAACCATATTAAGTGTTTACCAAAATGTTTTACAAGGTACCATTATTTTGAAGTAGTGTTGTATGGATAACAAATAAACATGGATGAGGTAATGTTATAGCTGAATACAAAGAATATCATGTAATTATATCAAGATAAATATTTATTTATGAATTAAATACTTTTCATTGTCTGATGTGCAACAATAAGGAAGTAATTAAAAACATACTCTGCATATAATTTAATTGAAATATCTGATACATTTTCATTGTAAATTCAGTGGATCAAACCACGTATTGGTATGAAATATTTATATGAATGCAGAGTTCATTTACTGAATATTCATCACACTTTTAATTAATATATTATATGAATATTTAATACATATTTACTCTACCATGCGTGCTACTTAAGTAGTATGTAACGGTACATATCACTTAAGGATGAGCAAACACGTACCTTAGTATTTAATTTATTAATCAATATAATATCCTTTCAATTAATTTTATAATTACACCGTCAAAATTGCTAGAGACTTTGCTAAATTGTTTTGATTGACTTTATGAAGTAATTAACGACAAGGAAAGAGTTGGGTAAAGATACAATTCAAGTTGCGAGCTATTTTCGTAATGCCTAACAAAATACTTGATACAAAATTGTGCTGTATTTCATTGAACATTCACATAACTATGTAGTGTTTTTATTAGAATAAACAACTTATCTAATTGAGTACTTATATTAATTACTTTTAAATAGGGTACACAGTTTTAATATTTCAAATATAATTAATGCACCAAATATGTCACTATGTCTGAAAATGAGATAACTTTTCCAATTTTAACAAGTTCTCTTGAACAAAATGTAGACAATTTCACCGCAACGCAGGTATAATGTGAAGCTGGGGAGATGAACCCACATTTAGTGAAACAAACACTTATGATGTCATGAAAGTTCCGTAATATTTCATTTTGCTGGAAGGTAATTATTGTGAGAATTGTCAGATAGCAGAAGACTTGGTGCACATATTGGCTGAATGTGTAAAATTCAAAAAAGCTACAGAAGTATTCATGAGAGAGCTATCTTTGAACAGTATTGATATGGGGATGACTCATCATGTTTTGTCTTTGCAAAAATCGTAGAAACCAAAGTGATTATTTAACTTCATAAGTATGTGTTATTAGATATTGTTTAATGATAAGGTACGCTGAAACTGACATGTATTTTATATAAAAGTCCTCAAATTAAAAAAATATATATTCAAAGTATCAGATTTACCTACTGCATATTATATTTATAAACGCTAATGAGCTTAAATTAATATTTAAAAGATGCATAATATACTAGCAATGTGTTAAATCAAATATATTAGTAAGATAAGAAATAAAAGAAGGTTATAGGGTACGCCATCAAGTCATTAGTATTAATGAAGTCTTACCATGCTCAGTAGTCTCTCGATGTCCAGTGTAACTTGTCGAAGTAAAAACGTGACAAAGTCAATACTGCACCTTCGGGATTGGTGCCGTTTTGTTCAGATAAACCGGTGTCAGTGCAAAAGTGTCCCGTAGAGACCAGGACTAGACAAGATGCTGCGGAAAATACCGGACTAGATTCTTTTGTTATCTAAATAAGGACACTATTAAATGCCTTTATCTTAATTATGACATTAAGGGCCCTAGCTTTGTACAGGTAACCGTGCTTAAGGAATCCACCCACAAATAAGCTCAAAAGCGGAATAAATCGGATTAGATGAACGAGACCGACGCGTTTAGGTACTTGGTTTCATAATAATGAGATTAGTGTAGACGATGCCCTCAATCCTCATAGCTAGCAAATGTTGTATTTTTTAGGAGATTTATTATGAAATTATCCAACTTGTAGAATACTTGTATAAGTTTATAAGTAATAATAATACTATTTTTGGGCACGGACGTCCCAGCAATGTGAGGGGGATTAGGTCATAGTTCACCACGCTGGCCCAGTGCGGGTTGGCGCACTTCACACGTTTTTGGAAGGGTTTTCTCAGACATGCAGTTTACCTTCATCATTTAGCAAGTGGTAATCATGATTAGTAGTTATTTATGTAAGTTTTTAAAAAGCAACAAAATACTATTCGTTTTAAATCAAGCGTGGTTGTCTTGTGAACGGGCTGTATGCAACACTCTCAAGTCTCGACACGTTGTAGAAGTAAGTGGTGTAGCGGCCACCCTGCTGTCACCGCAAATTGGATTGACTCCGCAAGGAATATACGTTTGCTCCCGACAGCGCACTTATACTGCGACAAATCAGTTGACTTATGAATTGGATACAGGTTATGTACTTTAATGCTTTATTTTATAATCGTTATTGGTCTACTAGGCTGGTATGTACTTACTACAAAACTAGATTTTTTTGAAGTCATGGATGGCGGGTAAGATCAGTTGCGCTGCATGTGCCTGGTGAATGTAGCGTCTCGATCTACTGCCGCCTTCCTACCTAGGCAAGTATGCTCCATCGTAGATCTCATGGTCACTTACCATCAGGTGAGATCGAGATCAAATACTTGCCTATAATGTAAAAAAAAAGTCCATGATGAACATTTAATAATAAATATTTAGGTGTACTAAGAATAAGAATACAACATATAATTATTGGTGGAACATCGAGTTACCAGCCAATGTAATAATAGGATTATTTTTGGAAAGTTTTATTCAATTACAAATAGGACTTTCCATTCGCTACAAGTATAAGTACAAACATTGAACGAATAAGTAAATACTTAAAATAAGATGAAAAACTTTTGAATGGGTAACTAAAGTTAATAAATCTATTGTCAAACATGGCTTTTGGAACAAGACTGGGCAACGTGCCCGTTTCTTGTTCCTACATAAAATGTACGGAATACCGCAAATATGGTATAACTATAGTGTGGGCAGTTGTGTTATTTAACGCAACTTCTAAAAGGCAAGTTATGAGGCACTCTCCGCACGCACCCTCGGTTCGTGACATTTATTGCTGACTTGTTTATGTATACTATACAAGTATATTAATCATGTGTATATAACTCATTAGATACTCCTATGTATATAAATATGCCGCTTTTAGGAAACCTACTACTCGTATAGGGACCTACTTTATTTTGTCCATAATTGTTAATAGACACTGTACCGTTATAAGGCACAGTGTATTTATGTTCACTATCACACGTCTAAGTTCATTTTCATTAGTTGTCGATGTAATTGTTTGGTTATTGACATATTGAACTGCTAATAATATTCAGGTGTATTATTAAAAAATACAAACTATAATATAAAACTAAGCGACACCTTGCTCCCATGTATACCTTTTTCGTTTTAAACATAAAAGTGCCAACACGCCTTGAAGCAACTTTTTACAGCATGTTGTGGGAGTGCGAGGTTATACAGTGCATCGCGTTTCAGGGATTAAGCCTCCAACCGCGCTAGGAAACCCATTATTTTATTCAACGCCATGCAACTCATAGCCAAAGCAAAGCCGCCCACTTTGACTGCATTACAGGAAGAATATTAAGTATGAAGTCTGCTTAGCCGAGCCGGATTATAATGAGTTGCCTTAAGTCGCCCGCTCATATTGCAGAGTTTGCTAAAGATTTCAGACTTTAGCTTTGTTTTTGGTTTGTGTCCTTAAAGTTAATAGCTTTCTTATCTCTTCAGTTTATTAGCTTATCGCTTGTTTAAATTTAAAGAGCGATGGCTGTAGACTACTACTTTTGTGAGGGATGACTTTCCTACTCCGGTTCCAAATTTTTATAATCACTACCTTTTATCGCATTTAAGCATTAACACAATGTTAAGTGGTACTTACGAACTACCTTATTATGGTTAAACTAAATACAATACTTAACAAGAATTATCTATTAACTGATGACTATACATATCAAAAAGTACGTATAACAAATATAGTACCTACAAGGGAATCCTATTTGAATTTACAAGCGTATAATCAGTGTTCAGATGCAACATAACTTTCCATTGGCCCAAGTTTCGGAACGCTCGTTGAGCTTGCATCTTCTATTCACTACATACGTTAGGTATGTGTAAGATGTGCATTCATGAGATCGTGTCGCGATATACTGTACAGACGGTGAAGAAAGTAACTCTGTCAGTGTTGACTTGGCTATATTTTAAATAGATATAGGCAGGTAATGCTTTTAAACTAAGATAAAATAAAAAATATATATATTATAGATAAACTCATATCAAAAAATTTTTTTTTGCCGAAAATCATAAACTAAATTGCGTTGTATTTAATTATTTAATTCAATATGTTGCCCTACGTTATGATTTTTATGTCGCTTTACATGAGATTCGTTTCCACATCAGCGTAAGGTACACTTGTGAGCGAACCAGTACCATCGTTCGATGGTAGGTAAAGTCTGTCGTATTTACACAAATTGGATTCTGTATTCAGGTTCAACTTGTGAGAGTTCCATCGGCGATACAACGCGAACCGTCCCCGGATACCGATAAAATTGCTAAAGATTGATTTCTTAGGCGGCGCGGCGTTCGCAAAATGCTTTGTTCACAGGTAGTATATAAGAACTTACACAGAAAATGTTGGTATTTATTATCATTTGGAAAACGTGTTATGGAGGGACCACATAGGTTGAAGTTTTTTAGCGACTAATCCGCCATGTCGCATTACGGGGTTACGGCGTTACGGCTAAATATCAAACTTAAAATCGTTGACGAGAAAGATGTCATACGACTTGCCATATACCTACCAACACATTTCATGTCTCAGAACTATTCACGTAAACCATTACAGTAAGGTCAAAGTTAGTATAATGACTCTACCGCCGCCGTAGGCATGTTATGGAAAAAGGCCAACTATCTTAACAATTGGGAAGACATTGTGAATAACAAACCTATGTTTTTCCTGTTTGTGCTTATAATCGAAATTTTCGATCTATTATCTATCAATTAGCGATAATATTGTATCAGAATATTCCCATGATATTATTTACATTAATTGGGCTTAAATAACTTACCCGTATTATCGGCTCTATTTAGTTACCTATTTAATTGGATAGAAATACGTATTATCCAGCGATTGTGTTAAACACATTACAGGTTCAATAGTTTGAACCAAATACTGAAATTGGAGTTGGTTAACAGTTAGTACTTCCATTGAGGTTAATTAGTCTTATTTACTACTAACGGCGGTAGCACACTATTTTAAATTAAAGTATAAATAGATTTATATATGCAATTAATTTATGTTACATTCTCAGTAGACGATATAAGGTGTAACAATAATAGTGTAAATATTTTGACTGGGCCAACAGTTGGTTATAAAGATAATATTCCCAAAGAAATAAATGAAATTAATAAACATTTAAAAAATACATTGTGTACTGGGCGCGTGGCCAAACGCTACTAGCTTTCTTCTTTAAAAACCAATAATCATTAACATAATTATTTTATACATCAATGTGATCCTTATATTATTATTATTATTCATCTGTTACAATATGTTTCAAATTATTGTTACACGTTAGATACCTTTGTTATATTAATGTTATTGCAACTACATTAAATTAACTGAAAACTGTTACAGGTATACACGAGGACATTGAAATTGAACACTAATTTCCACAGACACTAAACGGCAAAAAACAAAGGAGACCTGCAACTCGGTGTCACCGTGTTGTACACACTTCGACACTCGCTCTAATGTGTCTACTGTCTAGTCGCCATGGGGCATAACCAATAGCTTAATTCGAGGGCCAAAAAATCAATCTAATACTAACACTATAGTAGCTGAAAATGTATCCATTCCCAGACACAAGTAATACCAAACGCAAGTACAAAGACCTTGTACACCTGTGATGATAACTTTAATTAATATAAATATGGATATAGCCGTAATTGAAATACTTTGAAGTATCTTTACTTGTCCAAAAATGTTTATTACATTTCAGTTTAAAATATAAATACAATTTCTTACATTTAAAAAATTTTAAGTAAGCACTCACTTAAAGTAGCGTATTTGACGTCTGAAATATTAGAATTGAGACGTCAAAAGTTGAGTACCTACTTAGGGACTATAACTACTACATTGAAATCATCTTTATAATTTTTCATTTAAATTTGAGCTTAATATAGAATTTAAAAAATATTGACAGCTTTCAATGAAGAGATACGTAGGAGTAACTTTTCGTGTTAAGATATTATCTGTTTTACTTCGTTATTCATTTGTTTCGTCTCGATGCTTGGCAAGAATCTGCATAATTGATCGTTTACTCTACTGCATTCTACCTAACAATTACGCCTTGAAAAGATCGAACAATAAATAGATAAGTACCAATTACTACTACTGATTTCCAACAGCTATTTGGGCATCTGGGCATTTGGGCAGTTCTGTATTTTTATATATGGGTGTTAAGCAGATTTATGGTTGTATAGCCTTATCAATGATCTCATAAATTAAATATAGTATTAAATTAATTTATACTGCATGAAACAAAATTCATAATCTACTTTCTATTTAGTTATTCATTTATATTGTATTTACAAAGAAGTTCAAACAGATAGCAAAACAAAGTTATACCTTCGGCTAGTAAATAAAACATAAATACTTATACATCATAAACTGCTTTGACACGTTTTTTAATATTATCCAAAGTGGCGACAGCAAAATAAGCGCACAGGTTGCGATATGAGAGGCCATTAGCTTGCGGAAAAATGCTCGCCATTTGCATTGATAGTATGACTCTTAATTTGTTCAAAAGCGTAAACGTAAATTCACATTTGCAGCTCGCACAATAACTGCCAGCCTAAAAGCCGCAGCGATACGAGAGGACTCATGTCGCTTTGTTGGTGATACAAAGCGCTTGCAGTTCACATACAGACAGTTTTGCAAAAACTTTACCTTGCTGCAGGTATTCCAGCATGGGATTGTAATACTGGTTTGTATTTATAAATAACATGCGAATTTGTGTCATATTGTTAGTTTCTCCTGCTAACAAGAAGACGGTGCATACCTACTTAGAATGATTAAAACTCCACTTATGAGTTTGTTAGTGTGAAATAAAATAATCAAATTATTTTATAAAACATGATGGTTCGACGAAATTTCAAAAACCTAGTACTTACCTACATTTACAATTGGAAATTTCACAGTCGCTGTTAAAAATGGAACAAAATATTGTGTTACTTGTGGCTCGGCATTGTTATGTATTGTGCTTTTATTCGACGTCTCCAGATTAAAAAGTGAAACGGGCACAACGAGAAGAAGTACTACTGTTGTGAGAGTTGATGGGAGGGGAAGGGTGGTTTGACGTCATTATACCATTTTTTTTTATTACATTATAGGCAAGTATTTGATCTCGATCTCACCTGATGGTAAGTGATGATGAGATCTACGATGGAGCATACTTGCCTAGGTAGGAAGGCGGCAGTAGATCGAGACGCTACATTCACTAGGCACATGCAGCGCAGCTGATCTGACCCGCCATCCATGAATGGCAACACCGAACATCATGCCGGAACACGGCTAGGCCGCTTGGCGACATGGCTTTGTTCAGTGGGTGGTGACTAACCACGGCCGAAGCCTACCACCAGTAGAGTTGTCACCTAGTTGGCACCACCCAGGGTCACGTGTAGGGTATCTCGATGGTATTTAATTCTCCTACGGACGAAGGTGACTCGACCCCAAAAACAATACTACTACTAGAATGATAATAAACATCTTGATGGATACGAGAGCTTAATTTTGAAAAGTGAACGAGTTACTAGGTAGGGTACTAAACACATCATTTAATTAGTCTATTATTACGACAATTAGTACGTATTTACACATAATATGTATTATACACTAGCTTTCTAGTTTTAATAAATATATAAACTGCAAACAGTACAAGAAGTGGATCAATATTTAGCCATGTTTGGCAATGCTATGTCCTACTTAGAATTTTGGCATATTTCTTGATAAGATTATGTACGATTTTTATCAAAATGATAAATAAGTGACAATAACATCATTATCTTTTTATTTCTAGACTTGTCTACTGGCTGTGTTTCATTAATTACAACTTGAAATGTATCTTGTCATAGCCTAAAGTTATGATATTCATTATACCTATGTACATAATTTCATTGAGTATATTAATTTTCTTGATACAAATAGGTCATGCATACGTAATGTTTAACACGTTTTATACAATAATAACTTTGATTGTACGACCATAGACCAATGAATAAACAGACGGCGCTTTGCTGAACGTTTTTAGAAATACCCGAGACATTTTTTTAGTGCAGGTTGTCTTGTCTCATGATAATAACATGTTGGATCTAAAAACTGTTATTTGAGAGTTGCTCGAGTGGTATTTCCCATCCAGTTCTATGTTGGCAACTAGCGTCCGGAAGCACACCGCTTGATTTATAAGCCGATATCCGGTAGCAAAATCTCTAGAAGTGTTGGCAGTTAAAATAAATTAATAACCTGATACAGATTGGTGTCTTGGGTATTAAAACCGTGGTATTAATAAATTGGTTTGATTGTATAATCTGTGTCACTTTTTAGATAAGTATCGGGATAAGCATTGAAAAACAACTCTATTGATATGTTCCTGTACCTAGTATTTAAGAATCGTGTTTAGTAGATAGAACTAGCCCCTCAACATTGCAATGCTTGAAGAAGGCCGCTGTATCATAAGTACTAAAACTAATGTAAGACCAATGAACACATAGTTTGCAATAAATGTTTGAGTTTGAGTTTGAGTTACATAAGGCTTAACAATAATAGTGTAAAATATTTTAAAGGGTCAACAAGTAGGTGTTAACGATCCCATTTATGTATAAAATTTATGTGTATACCGTGTTTGATTTTTCTGTGAGAAAGCAAACCAGTATGTGTCATCGCGCACTTAGTAGCGTACGTGTTATTTTTAAAATTGTACTTTTACTTTATTTTAATTATATATATTACTAGTTGCGCCCGGCGGTGTTACCCGCGATAAAAAGTATGAAAAATTAATACATCTATCCCACGGGAACCATACATTTTACCGGGATAAAAAGTAGCCTATGTGCTATTCCAGACTATAATCTATCTCTGTGCCAAATTTCATCTAGATCCGTTCAGCCGTTCAGGCGTGAAAGAGTAACAAACATCCATCCATCTATCTATCCATCCATCTATCCATCCATCCAAACTTTCACATTTATAATTTTAGTATAAATTACGAATGTTTTTACCTGAGTCATGGATGTTTAATATCTATATGAGTATATATACTGAGTTCACCCTAAGTCGCTTAGTGTGGTACCGTATGGTTGGTGTGTTCCTCTGGCGATAGTATTTTTATTATTACTTGAGCGTGCAATTACGAGGATTCACTTTGCGAACCGCACACTCGGAACAGATACGTGTTTCTACATAAAATAAGGCATGTATTTGACTAATTAAATGTACACGCCTCTCTTTCTTATTACTTACTATAGATAATAAGACTATTATGAGTATTTCAATTCAATGTAATAGCAGTGCACCCCTTCGGATTTACAGGCATGATGGTGTTTTTTCGCCAGGCTTTTTTTACTTAGCCGTTTTTGCATATGTTTATTAACTAGGGGACTCTACAACTATGCATGGTACATCACGCATTTGGCCGGCTACAAAAAGATAACGTTTCGTATGCCATAAAAACCTTTGAAAAACTACATTAAATGTAGAAGAAATTTACCAGAATAATGTGATTGTTATCGTACCTACAAGAAATAATGTGATACCCGAAAAATTCCGATTACTTTCACAGCGTCACAAGAAAAGACTGCAAAGAAGAGAAGGCAACGCTTTGACACTAACGGCCACTAAATTATCTGTGAATAGATTAAAAAACCTTTAATATAAGAAGTTTTAGCAGCTATGAGCGCTCGGTGACAACATCCGATAACATTTTTCCGCTGGAATTACATATTTGTTGGGACGTTCAACATTTTTATGTGCCTATACGCCATGAAGAAAAAAGTTGCTGGTCAATTATAACAATGACATAATTATTTTGAACAGTTTATTTGCAAAGTTCGCAAGTTCGTTAAATTTATTCTTAAGTTAAAAAATCAGAGAGAATATTTCTAGGTTTCATACTTAGACAATAGTTTTTTTATAAAGCAAAGACGATATCAAAAATCTAAAATGCAACATCGACTAAATCATTCAAAACAGTTGCTATAGAAAACAATTTGTATAAATTACATTTCCAAGAAAATCTTGTGTCAAACTGACCGTAAGTATTTATTTATCGATATTATTTTGTTACACTGAACTGTGGATATTTTTCTAGTCCGATTACGGGTGACTAAATATGGCTTACATAATACGCTGAGTCGTACAACAAGAGCGCCACAGCGAAATGATTTACAGTTGCTCCAGTAGAGATGAGTCAAACATCAATTTACATTACTCAAATCCTTGTGAGAAACTATTGTGTAAAATATTTACAATTTACACCGTTTTCATTACACTAATTAGCACGTAGAAACATAACAAGGGCCTTTTTGAAAATTTACACTTTATTTAAAGTTCTGCGCAATTTCTACGTTTTTGAACGTAAAATACGGTCGCACATTAATATTAACTCAAGGACACCGCATCTGGACCGCGGTGGGGTAGATTTATCTCTCGCAAACTACACCGCTTCTATAATTAAATACAATTACCTCGGCTTTGTTAATAAAAATAATTTATTAACCTTAGGCACGGGATCCTAGCGTTCTCTTTTGTTACAGAATATGTATAATGTATATACAGCTCATATATCATAAACCTCATAGCTCCGGAGTCCAGGGTGCGCTGAATCGACTTACTATAATCGTAACTGGAGGTTTTGACCATCAATAACCAGCCGTTACGGCTTCACCAGCGAACGCCAAGCTCATGATCTACCAAAGTATAAGATATGCTCTGCCATAGGTATGATTTCAGAGGGGCCCCACGTTTTTATTTTAGTCTAATATGCCTAAAAGCTATTCTGCCTAGTACTAAAATATTTCTGAACTAGAAGGTCAAAATACCTACTTGTTATAGTGTGGGCTGCTTAGTTTACCTACCAAGCAAACCCTGGTGTTAGTGTTCTTTCATGAACTGCCTTTCGGCCGCTGACATGGTTCATGTTATGACAACCACTACCATCAGAGATATTAATGACCGAGATCACCTACGTAGGTTGATAGGTAAGTAACTATTTATTTATTTTGTAGTTTTCAGTGCACATAAAATAAAACCGTTTAACTTAAAAGTTTTTTTACCGATTTTTATTTTCTTGTTTTTAGTATTTAGTGAAATTGTCTACCGAATATTCCTCATTCTATTTAATTCATTCAGTGCATCATTATTACATGGTTTCTTACCTGATAATTTAGTACAATCTAATTACTCTCTTTCACTGACCTCAAAGATATCTTGGGCAAACAACACTGCTTGTCCGCGGAAACCGTACTGCCCATATAGCCCAGTAAATTTTACGATTTTAACAAACGGGATGATTCTACACAGCAATCGCTGCTCTGCTTGCGTCAGCGCTTGAATCTCATCTGGTATTGAACCTGGATCCAGATTATTCCAGTACGCCTTTGATGGTGCTATTGTTTTATTACTGGTCACATGTGTTTGGCAGCGCGAACATAAAAGTAATGTTGTTTTTGAAGACAGTTCTGCAGGTAGATATCCTAATGCAGCTGTGTTGTAACGTACAGTATGAATTTGGTTAGGATAACAATGCTTCGTGCAAATGTCACAAACGTGTATACATGATGTGTTAATAGCATTTTCAAACGCTTGTACATGATTTTCAGCTCTGCGTTGCTGTGCACGCTCACGTTGGTTATTTAACCTGTCGTGGCGTTGCTCAGGTGTTTCTGAAGCTTCTAAGTCCTTTCGTCTCTCACGCCGTCCTGTTAACCTGGCCTCATGTTGCTCAGGTGTTTCTGACGCTGATAGCTCTCTTTGTCTGTTACGTTGTAATCTTAGCCTGGACTCATGACGCTCAAGTGTTTCTGACGCTATTAGCTCTCTTCGTCTGTCACGTTGTGATGCTAGCCTAGACTCATGACGCTCAGATGTTTCTGATGCTAACAACTCTCTTTGTCTGTCACGTTGTGATGCTAGCCTGGACTCATGACGCTCGTGTGTTTCTGACGCTATTAGCTCTCTTCGTCTGTCACGTTGTGATGCTAGCCTGCACTCATGACGCTCAGGTGTTTCTGACTCTACCAGCTGCCTTTGTCTCTCACGTTGTGCTATTAACCTGGTATCATGTTGCTCAGGTGTTTCTGTTGCTAACGGTTCTCTTCGTTTCTGTAGTCGACTATGGGTTTCATTTTCACTTTCCTTTGCACGTTTTGTTCTATAATTTTCTTTTGCCTTTTCTTGGATGGTATAGCTCCCGCTTACTAACGAGGTATCTAATTACCTATTTTTTTTTATCTGCCCCTCTAACGTCACACAATCTTGGACGCAACTGTTCTCGGCACGACTAATCATGCCCCCACCTAATGCGCCATTTTGTAACAGCGTCCATCTTGAGTTTGAAATTTTGACATAATGACAGTATTCTGCTAGTGTAGTCCTATTATTTGATACCCATATTGTGGTGGTTGTGGAAAAATGTGTACCTAGTCCGCCATATTGGAACGGCGTCCATCTTGAATTTAAAATTTTGACATAATCATCTTTTTTTTCTAGTGTAGCCCTTTCATTTGATACCCATATTGAGGGGGTTAAGGAAAAATATGTAATCCGCCATTTTGTATCGGCGGCCATCTTAGATTTATAATGTTATTGATTTTATTATATTGTATTGTCATCTAAATTAAATGTGTGTACCAAATTTCAGATCAATCTGACAACGGGAAGGTGCTTAAATTTCAATTTCTAATTTTGACCCAAATAAATTCCGTACGGGTCGAGCTAAATAAAACCGTTTAAAAATCAGAGAGAATATTTCTAGGTTTCATACTTAGACAATAGTTTTTTTATAAAGCAAAGACGATATCAAAAATCTAAAATGCAACATCGACTAAATCATTCAAAACAGTTGCTATAGAAAACAATTTGTATAAATTACATTTCCAAGAAAATCTTGTGTCAAACTGACCGTAAGTATTTATTTATCGATATTATTTTGTTACACTGAACTGTGGATATTTTTCTAGTCCGATTACGGGTGACTAAATATGGCTTACATAATACGCTGAGTCGTACAACAAGAGCGCCACAGCGAAATGATTTACAGTTGCTCCAGTAGAGATGAGTCAAACATCAATTTACATTACTCAAATCCTTGTGAGAAACTATTGTGTAAAATATTTACAATTTACACCGTTTTCATTACACTAATTAGCACGTAGAAACATAACAAGGGCCTTTTTGAAAATTTACACTTTATTTAAAGTTCTGCGCAATTTCTACGTTTTTGAACGTAAAATACGGTCGCACATTAATATTAACTCAAGGACACCGCATCTGGACCGCGGTGGGGTAGATTTATCTCTCGCAAACTACACCGCTTCTATAATTAAATACAATTACCTCGGCTTTGTTAATAAAAATAATTTATTAACCTTAGGCACGGGATCCTAGCGTTCTCTTTTGTTACAGAATGTAGGTGTACCCACCTTTATTCTTACCTCATTAAGTACTCGCTTATACCCACAATGCAAAAAACTGTTTATTTTTTTTTTCTGAGATGAATATCAGCAGCACTAGATGTATTCATTGTATGGTGAAATTGTATGGGCAAATGTATGGAGAATTTCGATCACCCTATCGGTATTTCAAGACGTTCAATACCTTAACTTAGAGTTCAAAATACAAGTGTTCCTGGCCAGCTATGCCTGAAAACATATCGCCGTATTTGTAGCTGTTTTATTTTCTTAGTAACTCTGACGTCACAATACCTGTAACAGATTCGTCTGCCGTAATGAAATTTGTTGGTTGGTCCTAAATAAATACTTCATTCTATACTAGCAGTACTCGCGACATCGTTCGCGTGGGCGTTGCTTTTTCATTTTTTTGCCTATCCACTTCTTGGGATATAAATTATATTAGTCAAGGATATCTACGTTTTATTTAAATCAATTCAGTGGACTTAAAGATACAATTTCCTTGGTATCCTACAGGAGTCCATCCATGTTATGGGCTAAAACGTATTTTAAATAATGACCTAGGTTATAAGCTATTATCATGCCAAGTTTAATCAAAATCCGTTCAGTAGATTTCCCGCCATGCGCGAATACACAAACCAAAATTCAAAACATGGGGAATTCACGCGAATAGATAATCTGCGTAGGTTATGTCACATAGACGAATATTGAAATATAACCAATATTTCAATATACCAATATGTCGTAAAGCAATTTGTACTCACCATACTTGCTTTATGTCAATGTAGGGAATATTAAGATGATTAAACCAAAATAAACGTGTGAGAATGATAAGATAGCATTAGACGATAGATTCGATGTCATATCGATCTAGATCACACTATCTGTGTAACCTTAGAGTTTGATATTTGAAACAATTAATGTTAAAACTCGATCAATAAAAAATAATCTCTTTGGTAATTCGTATTTTATTTCTCATTTTATTTGATGCGACCTATTAGAATTCCTGTTAGAATAGTAGGGAACGTCTTAAATTAAATGTTATTGTGCTTTGTCTAATGATGCTCTCAGTCCCTCCCCAGGGTGTCCGTGACGGGGTGCTTATTACTCTAAAAGTTTCGTGTTTAGATATTTTCATGAGCCTCTGAATAACTAAAACATATTTATCAAAGTATAAGTAGACTGATTTTAAATTCAAGATATTACAAAAAAAACAAATGTGCCATTAGCAAGAGTATTTTTTAAATTATTATTTGCTAGTCTGTTTGTTCTAGTACCGCGCAAAGACTACCGAACTTATTTCAACGATGTTTTTATTACCTATTTGTTAGCTTATCAGTAGACGATCTATATCATTGGGGCTATGACGAGAAGAATTGATAGATGGGTCATAGCCGCAGACAATCCATCAATATATCGTATCCTAATCCTATTGGATTATTGACAGCTTCGTACGCTGATAACCTGAGCTAAAATTGGAAATACGGGTCAATCCAAATATGAAATTATTCAGTTATCTGGTATGCGCAATGTATTAAGGAAACTGTATGGAAATCGGGAGGCCCAACCCCAATAATTCCAACATTTGTACACATCTGCTACCTGTTATCCAATTCATCTAACTGCCTACGTAAATTTGAGTTTGGGTAAGTTTATTTATACGTTCCTACCTACTAAGATACACTTATGGAAGTATCGCTATTGATTTTAATAATGGTCTTTATTATTGCTATATCGGGTACTTCTATTTTCATAGATTATGTAATATGTGTGTCCAAGGTCAAGGGCTGATTTACACACCACCACGCCTGTAATCCTCTGAGAGTATAGACAGGAGCACAACAATGTACCCTTATTTTGCCGCTGGTAGCCTATGGCCATTATAATGGGCACATTCCTACTCAATATGGGCTGATTTTACAGCTATATATATAAATATTGTTAGGCAACGGCCACAATCTCTGGCCCACGGTAGGTTGGCAGACTTTAAACATCTTTTTAGAGTAATGTACCGATCAGGAACTCCTTATGTAATCGCATCGTTTTCACAGAACATGCTATTAATATCATTCTTATTTATAAAAGCTCTGATGTGAGCGAGATAGATTCCGATTACGTTAAGGTAAGCTTACTCTTAAGCCACTAGTAAGGTTTTCTCAAAAATGCAGATATCCTGCATTATCTACTATGATAATAAAGGTATAAATCACCTGGCTGAGAATATTATAAAGTTTGTTATGTTATTATTAGACCTTCCGATTTATTTTCAATACGTGAACAACCTTGTTAAAGGAATTAACACAATTATTACTAAGTACCTATAACATGGACTAGAGCAAATGGAATTTTGATAAGAGATCGTCGCAGGCGTGGGTGTTCGTACGTGATTATTGTAATAATTGGAGCAGCGAGATAGCACTTCATTATTCGCGTTCCGAATACAAATAGCTGGGTAGCAGCGATAATTATGAAATTTATGATTCCATTTGTTGAATGCCGATTACAAAAAAAAAAAATTGAACGGTCTCATATTGAAGTGGAAAACGCGATGAAATTTCGATTTTGTTAAATACTAGTTTTGCTACGTGCACGTGAGTGGCAGCAGTACGTCAAGTGCGAGATTATTCGTAAGCTAACCGTATACGTTATAGTCTACCATATTTAGACATTTTGTATAGAGAATTTGATGTTTTAAATACCTTCCGCCAGAGGCGCTTTTCAAATCTCCATACAAAATGTCAAAATACGGTAGACTATAAAGTATACCGTTAGCTCGCATTTGACGTGCAGGACGTGAAGGTAGGTACGTAGTTACTGTTGCCAACAATAAATTATTCTATATATACCTAATAAAAATATTGCATGCATACTCACAAGATAGTATTTGTTGTTCATTCTAGGAAGTTATTTACGATGGCCCAAAATCTCAGTTCAATCAAATTGTTGTGCGGCTCCCTGCGGCTAAACCTTAGTAAATTGTCGACATAAAACGTTATGAGAAAACGCCTTAAACCGCACAAGGCTTCCTCCAATCTCTTGTTGGTGTATTTTGCATCTGTATTATATACTTCTTAACCGAGTTTGGAGTCCCAAGACACGGCATTGTCTGCGTTGAATGACCATTCAACTCACTTGCTCTGTATATTTTCTAAAGTTTGAGCGGTAAATTCTTGTGGACACATAAAATATACATGAAACGATGTCATCCAGTGTAACCTGCACGTCTTGTTTGCCGCTTGTTCAGTGTCACTAAACTGTTGTTCCGCTACATTTTAAATGTTATCGTTTTAATCAAGACATTATCGTTCAATCTGAAGTTTTGGCAGCCGTAAAAAGGAAAAGTTGACAATGCAGTGCGCTTTGTCATAAGTAATGCGATCTTTATGATTTTGAGAAAGATATTTAAATTTGGTAGGAGTCCAAACGCAGTTGTTGCCAACGCTCTCTTGAATGGATTTATGATCTCCGGTGCACCGAAAACTAAATGCTGCGAGGTGCCTGCAGCTCGCAAATACTCTGATCGATTTTCGAATGAATTTCAAGAGTGCTCCAACTTCACTTGCTTCAATGAATGGCAAACATGTTTGATTCAGTGTAGCAAATATGTATTCTTTACTGTTTGCAGAAGCAAATCGTTTATTTCAGTACTGCAACTTTTGAAAACTCCTTAGGTACACCATGCATTATGAAAATGACTATTTTATCTGCTAGCATGTTAAATTTCATCAACACCGGTAAAAAGGGAAAAGCGTAAAAGAAGGACAACCGGGATAATTAAACAACACCGTCGACCCCGATTGGAACTACCCTACCCAAGAGATTAATGGTTAATTCGACCTCAGTAATACTGTTACGGCACATTATTTATGTTTATAAGGGCACTAATGCGGAGCAAAGTATCCGATTTTGACAAAGATTTATGTTGCAATCCAGTACGTGCACATAAATAATTCACAGATGAAGATTAGCAAACTAGGCATCATAATTTGTCAATACGTTGTGCATGTGTGAATAGCAAGGAATACAAATTATAGGTACATATAGCATATTTGTTGATATGGCATTGATTGGGTACAAGACATCTGTTTTAATTCTTATTGTTGGTTACTGCGGTTGCTCATACATTCTTACATAGAAGCTTTAAGTCTTGTGCTCAACCAAGGCTATAGAATCAGAATCGGAATATTTTTTATTTATTGAAATCATTAAAACAGTACTTATGAATCGTCAAAATAGTTACGAAATGCTATGCTTCAACTTTACCACCCGTTCGGAATGCCGATCCTATGAAGAGGAACCGGCAAGAAACTCCATGGTTGATCTTTATACATAATTTTATCTATACCTAGAGCATGCCCATTTGATTCCTTAAAAGCGATCTCAAATATGTATCAAAGCTACATGAATATAAGGACCTAAGTAGACTACTCTGTTTTAGTTTATAGCTGTATTGATTAAACCAAGGTAAGTACATCAATAATGAAAGCAACGGTTGGCTCTTTGTTCTTTCTAAATTGCTGTAATCTTTCTCTAAACTTGAACACCCGTTTCGGAATCTCATTTAATTCCATAGCTATGTTGCTTGCTCGGGATAAAACCACAAGGCTGTTTATCTTCTTAACGAGAGGTTGGTTTTGGTAGCAGAACGTGGCTCTATATTTTTTGTCATATATGTTAGACGTTAGGTTACACATGAAACGGATCTGAATTTAATAAATAATGATATCTACAAAGCTTTTAAAATAGAAATCTTGATTTGCACTGTTTATAAATTCACAATATTGATAGTTATTACTTTTTATTACATGTTTCAAGTTGTATAAATACGCACAAGTGGTATAAATTCGGGTAACAACGATGTTAATATTTTATTATCGTTGTTGATTCCTTATGTAATTATTCGATATACCTACTTCATTATTTACATTATATGGGCAAATGTATATTATGATTGGATTAACACATTGCAGCTGAAAGGAACTGAGCTCGGATAGGAGTATATTAATGCCAGAGTTTTGTGGAAAGTCGCAATATTTTCATAACGCAAACAGATTTATATTATACACTTTTCTTTTCTAGGCTCGTTCAGAAAAGGATTTACTCCGCACGTACGCAGTCCTCGGATACCATTTTTTTATATGATTACTTGATATACCACTTTACTTTCCATGAATATTTGTCTATTTCTTAGGTTGCTTTCGAGTTCGTTTTCAATACTTGCATAGCATTCCTAAAAGTATTGTAGAGCATCCTGGCTCTGCAACGTAGGAAGCGAGCGTGTACTGGCGGACTCAATCCAATTTGCGGTGACAAGAGGATCGCTTCATGGAACCAGGTCTTATTTGGACAACGCGTCCTTACATACATATGTAATCAATACAAACCGTACTTGCTCTTTCCATAATATCACATTATTAATTTAATATGATGGTAAGACGTAAAAAATGTTGTATGCTGCAAAGTACACATGTTACGAATTTGTAATGAACTAAAAGCTATTTATAACGACGTATTCAGGATTCATATCAGTACTGCTTTACTTTAAAAAAATATATAATGATTGGTGGGTTGTTAGTCATGCCCTTCACGAATATGATATGCGATTAAGCTGTCTCAAGTATTAATAGCCTATTAGTTTGAAGAACTACCCCCGTATTCTGTACTTACCCACCCTGGCTACTTATATAGACGTGAGGTGTACTTTGTGCGAATATTACCTTTACTTCATTTATGTATCCTTCATTCATTATACATTTTATAAAATGAATTTATTTGTAAATCCACCTAATCATTGTCTACATTAAAAAATAAAACTTAATTCGATTTTTGCAGAGGTGAATATCGTACGTGTGGTAAAAATTTAAAAATACTATAAAAAATATAATTTGTTCCCAAGACAAGTCCCAGTTTTTGCTGAACTCGGTTGATCACTGTTATAATATGCTATGTGCCCGCTCATTTACCAACTTAAATCCCATTTAAAAAATCATTAATATTCATCATTAGTATTTTAAATCCATTAAGCTATTAAAGATAATTTGGATGAAGTACTCTACCCCGCCTACCCAAAGGTTTTGCATATCATGGCTTTATTACGAAAACTCGATAGATTTCAATAAAATATATTGTATTCGGTTTCTATTGCGTTATTTCTTTGACGTCAATCAAAATTTTTATGTTGAAAAAAGTATTATTCTACGACTTCACGACTGGTGGTAAGCACAGTTTAACGATATGGTAAGTCGGTACCAATATAAGCAAACTAGACTTAACATGTTAGGTGTCGATTTTTGGACGAATTGATTCAACAATCAATTTGATATCTGACAGCTATGAAGCCAAAATATTATTCCTATAATAAGTATCCTCTTTTTGATAATATGTCCTGGCCCTTGGGCTTGGTGACTATTTCCTTTATGACAGAAATATTTTTGTCTTGTATGAAATATTCTTGCAGCTTATGCAATCATAGGTACGTAGGTATATAAGAGGCCAAGAAGATGGGTCTGGAAAGTGATCACTGAATTTAATGGGGGAGTAGAGCAGCCCCATCGAGTGTTGACCCCTTGATTTGTAATTAGTGTACTTTAATTGTACGTGATGGCTACAGCCGGTAGTAAAGTAAAACCGAAATGGGCACTGGTATTTAAAGGGTAAAAGTAGTATAAGTACAATTCGACTTTTTGCAACTTACAACTGTTATATTGTACTGCTATTCGCGGTTGAAGCCGCGAGTAAAAGCTAGTAACATATATTTTTTATTGCTTTAAACATATACCACAGATGTCAGCTGTTTACATTAGTAGTGATAAATATTCGCGAGCTGAGCGCCCCTGACCCAAATAAATTTATCTTTCAGTTATTACAGTGCCAATCTCTTTATTTGACAGACATTGTAGGTAAGATTTTAGGTAGATTACTTTGCCGGATTTACGTTTTTTAAATTTTCATAGTACCTATACTATGCTACTATGTCGTAGTAATAGCAATTTTCCTTCCATGTACAATGTGTGTTGTTTGTTGCTTGCTACCTATTAAAAAATGTTGTGCATTTATAGGTTCATTAATTGTTTTATTTATAACCATACCTATAAGATACATATCGTCCTTATTTAGTGACACAATATTGGCTTACATTAATTCGCTTCTTCGCAAATAAATGTTTCTAGACAAGCTTCCAAATTGTTTTGATTTCCATAACTAATAATGTTTTCCTTAATTACAAGCCGAAGGTGAATCTCATTATAGTACTTGGATTAATAATGACGGTCACCCTATCCCAGCTTTGTTGTTAGTTAACTTTCGCTGAGTTAAATTAATTGAGAAATTTTCCTATAAATTCCTGTTGGCAAAATGTAATAAAAGAACCTGTTTTATTCGATACAAATCTCGCCGACTCAAAAAATAAAATAATTAATCCTAGTTGTAGTGGTTGAAACAAAGGTAAATAATGTTGTTCCGCTGCGCACTCGCTTTCTCAATTTGTATTAAAGGTCGGGAAAAGATCATTAACATAGTATCCGAGACAAAACAGCCCCACGAGTAAACTCTCGCAGTCACTACGCAACTATTTACGTAAATCGTCTTAAAACAATCCTATGACTGAGCTTGTAAGTACGCGACTCCCGATTATAGTTTCCGTTATAACTGTTTTACGTCAGGAAATATAATAATAATAAATATAACATAAAACAATGATATAATAAACTGTTTACAGTGTAGAAAGTATATGTGCATTTATTTTTATCTAAAGGTAAAGG